>JAHZNA010000221.1:0-37576 GCA_027743935.1 Sinodicranocentrus sp. ZH6
AAAAAACCATCAATGCAATGAAAAGGATGAATGAATGAATTGTGTTGACAAAAGGATGAGAAAAAAAGTTGAAAAGGAGAGAAGTGGATGACAACCGCTGTAATACGTAGATACAAGGTGGCTGCTAACGAGAAGGAAGGTGTGTATTTAACATCTCTCCCGCTAACAATATTTCCTACAAACGGACATTATATTATTACCTTCTGGATGAAATTGTTCACATTGAAAATATAGTTAGTTGAAGGATCCGGTAAAAAATAGAAAATAAAAAAACGGAGAGGTGTGGACGCTCCAACAAGTAGAAAAGGACTATATAGCTATATAAATTGGAATTAGTGGATGTATAGCTGAGATAGAATTCAATCAGATAAAGTCCTTCTCAGGCTCAAGCGGCTGAGCAAAGTTGCAGTCAACTTTTTTGTCAAGTTGTCACCATGTGTGTGTCTCGCTGGACAATGACATTCATTAAGAAGAGAGAAAAGCAAGTAGACATACAAATTCTCTATTTCCAAAGAAAAGACCATCCCCATTCTACTAAAGAAAAGCATACAAGCCCCACAACTGCTGTATAGTTAGTAGCTTATAAAGATCAGAAAGAATTTCATGTCATGTGTATATGTGCACCCACCACACTGGAAGCAACTGGAAAAAAGACAGTTGTTTCGCCTCCAGAATAGAACCGTATTTTATTTGCATGACATTTTCTCCTTGTAAGAGGCTTGGCACACGGAAAGATTACATGTTTGATAAAACTCATAAAAATCATTGTATATTCTCATTTTACCTATATATGCGTAATATCTTTTTATTATGTTTTGTAAAGTTTAAAGTATGCGCATATTTTGATAAGTTGGATTTCTATATCTTCTATGTTGCTCGTCCAACCACCTGAAGAAGCGGAATTAAGGTCAGAAAGAAGAGCATAATACAGAGGTTGCTCGCATATTAGAGTACATCTGGCGGAAAGTGGGCAAAAACTGTGAGTAAACTTTCCATAAAGTTGGATAATAGCAATATATATGCTGTTGCAGGTGTCTTATATTAAGCTTGATAGAGAAGAAGCAAACGGATGGATTCTAAAATGTAAATTAAAATTGGCCATGAACCTTGTAATATGAGGAGAGTAAGTAGCTTTTCAGCTTGGTTGGTGGTTCCTCATGGATGACTCTTGAGCTTCGAGCGGTTGTAGAAGTAAGGGAGTGAAGCAAAGAGTTAAGAAAACAAGTAAAATGGTTGTAAGCAATACCATCTTTTACTCCTAATGCAAAATTATACTTGAAGATAAAACATTCCTCATTTTCTTCATCCTTGTCAACCACTGTTTATTTTTCTTTATAAAGTCAAAAAGCCTGGTATGAATTGCGATTCAACTCAACAAACAAATATAATGTAAGGAAATAATATTGCTTCATGACAAACTTCTTGAGGACAGTTACTGCTTTAAAGATATATATATATGCATATATATCTGCCTTTTTCTTTGATCTTCCTCCTGCATTCGTGGATAGTTGAGTTTCAAGTAAAAACCAAAACCGAATAAGGTTTTTTTTTCTTTAAAGAATCCCATCGCTCTCTTGAAAATTTTGCTGTGTATATCTTTTGAAGGTAACGGTGAGCGTGACATTTTTTATGTTTGTGAGGAGAGGAGGATTTTGAAAAACCAATCTTTTACCTTCATCATTCAGTGTCTTCTAGATAAATAGCGTGTATAACTTGAAGAATGTTATTTATAGCTGGCTATCCATACCTAAGCTTTGAGAAGTGTACTTTAAAAAAATAACTTGTACACTCCCAGTGAAAATGAAGAAGGAGAAGAAAAAAGCGTTTGTGAGTGGAAATACATGAAAATAGATAGGATGCTTTTGAAATGCTGTTATGAATCGATTCACTTGTCACTAATCTTTTCTTGGATCCTTATCCTGGCGAAACTGATTTTATCACGCGCTCCGTCTTTCTCTCTATTTCAATTGTCCACTGATTTTATTACAATGAATAGGACACCAGTACAAACTTGTCATCATCAAGCAAGTCCCCTTGTTCCCAATGCACTTCCTCATCAACTCTAATCTTTTTTCTCGTTTGCTAAATAAACTCAATTTAAGGAGCAACTGTAGTTGAATCGAACGTGTGAATGTCAGTTGACAAGTGGATATGTGTATGTGAGGAAGTACACGACAAAATCTAATCTTTCGCTACAATTGAGAAGAAGAAAAAATCTATTTTAGTGTCATCCCTTTTTTATTAAAATAGATTGACAATGAACGTCAAGAGGAGATGACGATGCACTTCAGAGAGGAATATAATCTTCCACTGCAACCTTCATTCATGTGCACTGCTGACAGATTCCAAACTGCACCAATAACATAAAAAATCTCACTGTGTGAAATCCTCTATGTAGGATATACTCATTACATTTATTCCTAGCGGGAGCCTCCCATTTCTGGCCTGAGCTGTGTGAGCCAAATCCACATTTCCTTTTTCTCTCGTAGTTTATTTAATAAAACGCATATATGTGCATACATATGCATATTTTTTACTATCGTTAAGATGAGTGTCAGCAGTGTGTGCTCAGTCTGTTTAGAGTAAAGGGGTATAATGAAATGAAAGGAAAAGAAAGAAGAGGTGTCCAAGCGAGAGATCACAGGATGAGATGTAGGTGTCTCGTTTTTCCTTTTATTTCTCTTTTCATGCATATATTTCCATTTTCATTTTTTATCCTCTTTTACCATCATCAGCGTTGTGTGGTGACTTGGCTTCAAGTTGAGGAGAACATTAACTTGACAAGTGATAACGATTATACTTATACATACATATACCTACGCATGTTTTGAGAACGTTTAAAATTAGGTTTCTTTTTTTTTTGCACCATGCAGCTTTTCTTGTTTACTTCTTATTGCTCTTTCCCATCTTCCTTCTCTCTTACAGATAGAATGACATTTACACTATATTGCTTTTAATCCTTGATAATCACGAAGGCCAAATTATTCACACCTCTTTTATACCACCACGACCATTCTTGTAGAAAACTTTTGCTAAGTATACGTATTAGCGATTGCCATAAATAGAAATCTACAGATTATGCAGCTCACCAGGGAGGATAGATTTTTTTTCTTTACTTTGACTTTATCATGATAAACACTAAAATTCTCAATGGGTTGTGCACAAAACGTCTGTAAAAATGGCACAATGGTGATGTGGCGGCTGATGTGTAAGAGAAAAATTGTATGTCAAATGCAAAAAAAATACAGCTGTTTGTTGTCCATTCCTTTATATTTTTATTGTGGCTCTGATTTTTTCCCTTTGTCAGACAGATTCCTGTTAGTCGTGGTCACGTTGACCTAAACAAATCTTTGAAGTGCAGTATGATGATGGCAGGATATTGTGTGAAAAACGTGTTGAAAATGTCAGAAACATTCACAATCAATGTAAGCACCGCCATCATGGTGAGTAGTTTCGGTACAGTTTTTAAAGTGGATTATGCATATCTACCAAAAAAAACTATTTTTATCGGGTTTCCTCTATTTAACGAGTAAAGTAAACTTTAACATTTTTCAGCTAATATAATATAGCAAAGTCACCAACTTCCTCCCACGGGATTTAACATGAGTGAGTAAAAAGAGCAAACGTATTATCACCCGTTGAAAGAGCTCATTATTTGCTCATAATCCACCGCAGTCATTCATGTTACGCTGGTTGGTGCGTACTTAGAAAAAATGAAGAAATAACCCTTTTCACATCTAAAAAAAAGTCTTACAGTAGTCACTCAAATTCTTTCTTTTTTTGTGTCGAGTGTGGTAGACAGAGATTGAAGATGAGGAATTTAATTCGCAAACTAGCAAACTGAATAACCAAAGAAAATTAGAGAAAATCATCATTATTATGATTACTACCAACAACATTAACAAGACGCATCCACACTGCCATCATCGCCATCATCATCACCAGGATCATTAGCATTAGCATGAAACCACATCACACCGGACTGACTGAACTACATAACATGTACAAATTCTCCTTGTGTGTCATTAGAGTAGGCTTCAGCAAAACGTATAAATGTAGGCAGGGATCGTTATTATTTCCCTTTGAATTAAACTATGATTTGTATCCATTAAAGACAGCCCAGTGCAATGGTTTCGTGTAGAAAAGCACAATTTTTCCATCCCGCTCTTCCCACTTCTTTCAGGTTGAACAATACAAGCATTTTTGTATTGAGTTGAGAACGTAATGACATAACGGTGTAGTGGGCTACAGCATCCCAAGTGAAAGATTTGTAGCAGTCGAAAAAGAGGTATACATAGTAGTGTGGAGCATTAAAAATTACCCAACATTATTTCTTTTTCCACTACTGTTATAATTACAAGAGTGCCTACAAACCTACCTACGTCCACACCGACCCGATTTTTTTTAGCGTTAAGGGAAAAATAGTGTTTGCATGTGCACTTCTCTCAGCTGCAACCACAAGGGAAAAAACATATGGGTTTGGTGAATTATGTGGGGCTTTTGTCTGTCGGCAGCGAGTGGAATGCAACATTGTACATGTAATGATATGAATTACTGCGTGTAGGCTGTTTACTGGTTAAATATGAGTAAAATCAAGAAATGAGATGACAGCACCTAATTTCAGAGATGATGTGAGTTTATATTTGTTACAGAGTGTTGGCATGTTTGTATATGAAACCAAAAACCAGGTTTGTAGGATTTCGTTAAAAAGAGACAAATAAGATAATGGGATGCATGTAATCCATACCAAGGATGTAAGGCAATATAGTAGAGTTGACTCTCCTCCTTTGCAAGAAGTGTAATGACAATTTGCGGGTTTGTTTAGCAAAGTGAGCACGATCCCAATATAAATTATGTGAAATATATGAGTTTGTTCTTGGCAAATGCCAGGCTAACACGCATGTCGTGTGTGCGGTTTTGCTTTTTACAAGAAGTAGAGCTGCTGAGGGAAGAGACAAAAAATGCAAAATAGAGAGAAACATAGAAATCCGTTTTCTTTAAGAATTAGGGTAAATTATGATGGGATGGTGGTGAGCTGTAAGGTGTGCTGCGTGGTGGAGGAACACACAACGCATGAAACGAATGAATAAATTTGATAAATTAGGTAGCTTAGATTCTTCGTTTCCCTTGATTGGAAGGATGTTTCAAGTAATTTATGGTTAGAGCAGGATAAAATGAGTATATTGACGCTCTCAAATCTCCGGAAACTAGGAGAAATTCATAAACACGCTTGATAGCGGATGAGCAAATGTATATCAAGCCATTTAAACTTTGGCAGATTTTTTTGTAGAAAGTTGAAAAATGTCTTTTATAGCTTGTGCTATTGATTGATTCGATAAAAAATTAACCTTAATTTCTACCAATTTAGCACGTACACACGCAGAGGGCAAATATATCCGGATGTGTTAATATGGCAAAGAAGCTGTGTAGTTTTTTGGGGGAAAGTATGCTACTTAGAGAAAATAAGACAAATGGCTGTTCTCACAGTTGGAAGTGTGAGTAACAGGAACCACCAGCCGAGCGACATTATAATTCATTTCTGTACATGACATACCACTTGCGAGTGAAACAAGAGCATTTTACCAACTCTTTTCCTTGGCACTCTTTCACCATGCGAATTGACAACTTGCCGAAATTCGGTTTTATGACTGGGAATTTTTTTAGCTCATTTTAAGCTTGATGGGGTATTAAATAGAACTGCGTTTTTTGCCAAATACGGTATTTTCCCCCTTTTTCTGAGAAAAAATGGGAACTGGGCACATATCACACAACAGTGTAGAAAACAACCAATGACAAGAATCTTGAGTCTCTT
Source organism: Sinodicranocentrus sp. ZH6 (assembly GCA_027743935.1). Classification (NCBI taxonomy): domain Eukaryota; kingdom Metazoa; phylum Arthropoda; class Collembola; order Entomobryomorpha; family Entomobryidae; genus Sinodicranocentrus; species Sinodicranocentrus sp. ZH6. The sequence continues at coordinate 5,813 of JAHZNA010000221.1, forward strand.
ATCTTATAGAAGTAATACTACCCACAACCGATTCTCTTGCAAAGATAGAGAAACCAGACCGCGATCAAAGTAATCAAAAGATGGACTGCAAGTTTCTTTGGGATTTTACTCCAACTAACTACAAAACAAGCTTCTTTTCTCAGTAAAACTCAGTCAGTAAGGAAAACTGACGAGAAGAATATAAAAAAGCCAGAAAAACCGCACATCAATACTGACTTTTCTCTTTGGTATTTGTTCATGAAAAACGTGTACATTTTTTGCGGAAGCGAAGACTTGCCTGATAAACTAAATTCCGAACTTAGCACGTATTTCTTTATAAATTTTTTTTCTCCCCATCGACCATTTTTTCTCTCAGACACATGGTGTGTGTGCGTACAACAGTTATATTGCTTACTGCATCAAATAAACACAAAAGAATTTGCAAGATTGCCGATTGTCTCATGCGGAATGCAATTGAAGCTGAATTCGAACAGAATATTTTTTCCCCTTTTTTCAGCAAACAATCAACGAAACATCATGAGTTTTGCTCACTACATGATGAAAACTATTATTTTTCGTGAAGGCTCACGAGCACATGAAAAAAATCACTCTGCTACTATATGATTGGGTAGACATGAACAAGAAATAAAGTGTGATAATGAAAAGGCTTAAATCGAATAACTTGCCTCCCCGAAGACGAGACGTATCGCTAGACAGGTATTCTGTAGTATAGGTATAAAACACGGCTCAAGAATGCAACAATGAAAGTGCTAATGAGTCATCATTTAGTGGATGCTCATATTACACATGTAATTCCCTTCAGTCACCTTTTGTGCAGGTTTCATGCGTGAGGCAAATAACTCAAGTATGCTTACACAAAGGTCGGATACGTCTGAGTGTTTTTGTTTCTTTTGTATAGAAGGTAATTTTGAATATTGATTTCTTCACGTATATTTTTATATTCTTTCCTTCCATGAAAACCAAACATTTAAAGTTTGCTTTTCAATTATGAAATGTCTATGGCTTGCCTGAACAAACTAAAACCAAGTTTATTTTCCCACGGCACCTTTTATTCCTCAACAGGATGTAAACAAAAACAAGCACGATACGGTTAAGCACGTAAGTCAATAAGATGCAGCCGCTGGACTGCCCTGGTCAATGAGAAGTTTCTAAAATCGTATATAATGATAAATTTCTAAACAACACAGACTATTTCCAAGCTTATCTTTTTAAAAAAATACGAATGTCTGTATGGAAATAAATACTTAAATTACATAGACAAGACCACTATTTCCGCAATAAATTGTACATGTGCATACATTACATTCTTCTCATGGTACATAGGGATTTTGCTTACTCCAGGGAAGCAAATATTGAAAACTTTATTACTCCGCAGAACTCACTGTGGATTTTGTACATTGGCCTTCTTGTAAAAATACTTTTCATCAGAAGTATCCTCTTTGAAGAGAAACGCACACATGTGAATGTGCCGACAATGTGAGCACTTTATTTTCCTTGTGACTTTCGATTTTCCAACATTCACAACTCAAGAGTTCATTCTACAAACAGAGTTGGAAAGGTCGATGAAACGAGGAGAAAAGTGAGTTCAATCCATTTTGTACGGTTCTTTTATACTACAGCTCGAAATTCGTCAGAAGGTAGGTATTCCTCTGCATGAAATGTAGATAAAACAGCGAGATCGTAGATTTCTAGATCAGATATTTCTACTGACCTTTTTCTTCCTTTAATCTAATGGAGTAAATGCGTGAGCTCGTCGCATATTTCTTATCCAGGAAATATGTAATTTTCCTATACTCAACGAGATTTTCAGAGTAGACGCAGAATTTTTTTCGCTACTCTCTCAAACCAATACCTAAGGGATATTATACTTCTATCTACCTCTGGCATATACATATTCATTTATTGTGACTTTATAGCCCACATGAAATACGAAGCCATTCTACGCGTGATCTCTTTTCTGATGATGATTACCCTAAACTTATATCATGTGAAAGATCTAGTTGAGCCAACAGGAGAAACTTGATCTCGCTAATGATATCCTTGCTCTGGATCCGATCAAATCAAGCAATTTTAGATAATCTAATAATTTTCCTCTACTTTTCATCATTTTTCATTGGGTGGAAACCCAATGAGAAGATATTGCCATGTTGTTCATCTCTACAGTTAATTTTCCCTTCCAGCAAATATGCTTCAGGGGGATATTACGTTAGGCACGAATCAGCAGCAAAACATCGTAATCAGAAGATTTATAATGAGATTCTAGCTTAGCAATTTAGTTATTCATCCAGATACATATTTTTGTGTCAATTGACACCCTAGGTTAAATTAAGTAATATTCTGGTGGCTTGCTGTAATGTTGAAAGGTCTCATGACAGATGTCTATATCTTATACTTGAAGCCCTCATGGATTTCAATGTAATTATGTCATGTCTACTAGAAACTAAAGAATTGATTTTCTACAATTTCAATACTTTCAAAGGAATAGAGACGACGGAATGGTAAATAAATTTGCCTTGCTGATTTTGTTTACTTCCTGACTCCTCTCCACTCATGCAGTGAAAGCGTACTTGATAGTGGTCGAAAGGAAATGTAATTACCAGTAGTAGAAATTAGACACGCTTCGAGTTATATTCTGAGTCACGGGGTAGGTTTTCAGCGTGTGTGCTCCTGGTAAAGTTACCCTTGAGCTGTCAGTCTTTATGGTCGTGTTTTGTGGGATCGGTTGTTAGATTGAAAATAGTTTTAGTAATGTTGTCGATAAAAGGCTTTTAACACAGTAATTTCATCATGGGTTGAGAACATGCCTAAGGCTATTTTTGGAAGATTCACGACGACTGAAATCCCCTGTTAGAAAATCTCGTTTTTTTGCTCACAATCATTCATTTCAGAGCAAAACTCCCCATAGTCCATTTCTGCCGGAAGTACGCGTTTTGAGACTTGATGTTAAATCAGATTTGCAAAACTGCAAACTTCATGGTTTTTCGAAGTATAAATCATTCAAATACGAGAGGATTTGTTTGGTTCAAAGCTATTGGATTAAACCGTGCATGGTGTGCATACGATGTAGTGGTCAATGACTCAATGGTCTAATCAAAGATAAAAATATATCAGGGTCAGTTATAAAATGCTAATGTATACAAGCTCGTCTACCAATATTAGCATCAACATATATCTAAAATAGAATTTTTAAAGGCAATGCAGTAAAATTGCAACTGATTATCCTAAACTCACACAACAGTATCAAAGTCTACATTCCAGTACGTCAAATTATGCAATCATCCCCAATCCCCTTGAACAGATGTCAATACTTGGTTATACTATGAAACTAGTTACGTGCCATGAAATGTTGGAAGCTCTGAAGAAAACGCTTTGAATGGTTTAATACTGATTTCCTTCGTGCAGTTTTTTAAGTTGCGAATATTTACGTACATAATTACGTACTGTAACTTCCATATTGTAGGATACAAAATTTTGTTTTAATATGCTTGAGTAAACTAAACTGACCATCATGTTTTATTCTATTTTCATGTTAGACACTCTTTTCTTACATTATGATTGCTTCACTCGAATTGGAAAAAAAACTTAAAACGCAGAAATCAACCTTATTATATAATACTATTTCTGGTTGTTTTCTGGTCATATTAATTATGGCTATATTAAAATATGTACAAGGCTGATTAGTTAAAAACCAATCTCGTTTGTTACACATAAAATATTCATTTTGACATGTTATCTATTACAGCATTTTTTTTTCTCCAACCAGAATTTAAAAATATAATTCCTCGTGCCCTTTTAGCCCAATTCGTGAAACCTCGTACAAAGCCAAATTTCGGCTGATGTCTCAACCTTCCCATATTTAAAACCCCAACCTCAAATTTCTGATTTACTTGAACCTCGTTTTACCAGCAGAAAACTAATTGAAAATAATCCGTATCATACCCACACTAACATTTACGCCCCTAACCATAAGCCACAGTCTGAGTCTGTCACTGATGAGCATTGGAAAGTTTGCTGATGAGAAGACATTAACAGAAATGTAAGCAAGTATTTCTCATTAAATAAACCACATAGTAGGCATATTATATTACTCCATCCATCGTACGTACAGGATCTTGTCAGCGTATCCGAAATGAGAATTTACAAACTAGACCATTTGTTGCTTTTTGGCTTGTCCCCTACCAATTGCAAGAGTAAACTGATTTTTTCTCTTGTTGTGATTGCGGTAATCTAGATAACAGATAATAGCCTTTCTGCGAATGCACTTCCCTATCTGTAACGATTCAAGACGGGACGACGTCAAGATCATTGTGAATTTGAGTTGGCTTCGTTCCTCAAGTTTGTAAATGGAGTGTGCACGGCATCAAATTACAAACTCATTTGTAGCCACATCCTAATAAAAACCTTACTTGTCCGACAAGAACGTGAGTGCATGTTAACTGTTCATTCATGAGATGAGTGATCTTGTAAATATGTGCAAGTACTTTTCACAGAATGTTTCTATTATCCTATGCTCTTGTTAATGTGTGTGGTAAAACTTTCAAATGAGTATTTTGGTTTTGAAATAAAAGAAAGCTGGTTCGTGCTCATCAATGAAACATTTCTGACATGTTTACCATTTTGTCATTTATATGTATCCCCTGCAAATTAATGTGTTATCTTTGTAAATGCATTTATTATGAGGAGTACATCTATTACCGTTACATATTTTTCCTCTTCGTGCATGGGCTTGTTTGCTGTCATCATTATGATTTTATGAAATGTGTAGTATATGGGATAAGTATATGAGGACTAATTAAGATGTCTCATTTTATGAGGTAAAATATGACCACAATAAAAACCATTTTGAGAAATCATAGTGGGCTTCATTTTTATTCATGTTATAAACTTGATATCTCATTCAGACAATTTGTTCTCTTTAGATAGCTTATTGCGTAGCGTATTACTCTCAAAATATGACATGTATAATCATTTTGACATTTAGTTTGAACAAACAGGGGTGGAAAAGAGGCAAAAGCGATATGTATGTAAATTCATGAGTTCAATATCGATCACAAGTCTTTTAGATGATTTTCATTTAAAAAGATGCATGAAAGGGATACAAATAATTTACTTTTGCATTGTTTCTACTTGTTCTAACGAATTTTATTTTTCTATTTCAGGTAAGCCTTATCACGCGTCACAATCCCCCTATCATCCTGACAAGGATCTCGTGTTCCGTCACAGATTAAAACCTACCTCCTACCTCACAGAGTCCTGTAATTTTCTCTCAAATTACATTCCCTCTGACGGAAAGCATATTATTCTGTTGGAGTGTAAGTCTAATCGAATGAAAAATATCATAAAAGAGGTAAAGAAAACCTTCCTCTTACATATGCACATCTACTTGGTCTCCCACTCAATTCAAAAGTGAACATATATTTTTCCATTATGGAGCAAATCCTCTTTTCTCTCTTGACATCTATCCCGTTTTTAGGTTAGTGCACTATGCATATGCATTTAAAAAATGAAATTATTCCGGAAATTACATGTCATCTCGCATCAAAAGGCATTTCCGCCTTTCTATCTTCCCCTTCTTTTCCACTTCCAGGGGAGACCAGCAGAAAATAAAGTGTTACACTGAGCATTAGGCAAAGATGCCGACTGTGTCGCTTTCCATTATACGTGTCCCACTGTCAAAAGAAAAGAGACTCCACATGAAATTGTCGCATCGTATCATTCATTGATAGAAAGGGGAAAGAGTCTGAACTGGAACCGTCACGTTGACGCTTCTTTCCTTTACATCCTTTCCGACTTGCATGGCTTCTTTTTTTCAGTGGGGGCTTCGCGTTTGTCATTCTTGGCACTGTGCGTAAAGTATTAGAAAAGAACTTTATGTGCAAGCAAGGTAGTAAGAAGAGTTGGGCAATCCTCACACAGTATGTGAGAGACTCTTTTCACGCTAAAACCAAAATATGGAAGACTAGGTACAGCAACCAAGTGCACACAAAAAATACCAACCGAGATAGAAAAGAAGAAAAAAGGGAGAAATCACGTTTATGCTTTCAGATTTCACACAAAGAAAAATGTTCCAAACATGACAGGGAAAAACATTGGAGAAAGTTGTGATCCTCACGTGATTCTTGAAGGTTCAGTACCCATGCTAACTAAAATAGGTATAACCATGCAACGAGGAACATGTTATGCATCATTGAGCGTATAAAAATGCTTTATAGCAGGCTCATCATCTCACAGACTTCAAATAGGAGAAAGCACAAGAGTGACTTATTTTTTCTCAAGTTGAAATGATGATGATGCGTCCTTCATTGTATTAAGTGGCTATATCCCATATTCAAACAGTAAACGTTCTTATCTAAATTGCAAACTGTGCAAAAGATAGGAAGCAATGATCGTGTATTCTCCAGTGATCCAAAGGCAAGAATACTGCTAATAGTATTAGTTAGTCAGGATGGCATACAGCTTGACTGAATTGCAATTCTGTCTCTCTATGTTTGTTGCAAAGGCAGTGGGACGATCAACCTACTTTATTTATTTGAAATGGGAAATGCCTCTAACAATTGCGTTACACCAACATCTTCCATGTCGCACGCACCAAGAGGCAGAAAAACAATTCGTATTTTCCCTGCGAGAGAGAAGAAGAAGGAATCTTTACTTGTTTTCCTTCCATACGGCCAGGCAGTTGGGAAGACTAATGCTTTCTAAATCCTTCCAGAAAGACTAGACTAGTGCTAAGCAGCAAGTGAAGCTTACCCATGAACGTAAAACTTATATAAAGGAAAAAGGACGGGAACATATACATACACTGCAGTAAAGTTGTCGCATCCCCTAAGAAAAGACGAGTTTCACTTTCGTCTGCATTTCAAGAAAGACAAACAGTGGATTGCTCACTTTCAGAGTGTTATATGCGTGTGTTTTTCTCTGTGTAGCTGTCTTCTGTAGCAAAATATCCTATCCCAACAAACAAACGCAATCAGGGAACGTATCTCAGCAGGAATTTCCGTGTTTGGTGGAAGGACCAAATATACATATAAATAAGATAGAGGGATACATATACAAAGTAAAAACGCATTCTCCTTACGCCTTTCTAGCTATTAGACTTACTTTAACTCAGTGTTTAACAATATTCGAGAGAGAAAAAACAAGGGAAGTGAAGAGCGAAGAAAAGGAAGGAAAGGGATTTTTAGTGGAAACACACCCGGTTTTCATCTACTCACTCACCCATTCTCTTCTCGCTTAGAAAAACCAAGGGACAAATAAGGAATGAGATTGTAAGCGAAGAAAGAAGGAGAGAGGAGATGATTGCAAGTCTCGGTCTCCTTGTTAGTGGGAAAAGAATAAGAGGAAAGGGAAGACGAGAGAAAATAAGGAAAGGATTGGGATGTAATCGATCTTTAGTCTTCCGATATTACACACTGACTACACCACTTACTCCACTATACTTGCTCGATCGCTCCATCTCCTTTTTTTGTTCATAAGGGAGAGGGAAAGAGAGAGAGAGGAAATAAGGAAAAAAATAGGAAACACCTAGCAAAAACTCTTGGGATGAGTACGTATGTCAGGTTTGGCTTTTCTAAAATCGAATATATGTACGCAAGTGTGACTTGTATTAGCACAGTTGCTATTCTTCTATCCCACTTCACTTTCCAATCTTTTTTTCATCCTCAGTTTGGCTTTTCAGCTTTTCATGTGAATTCTTTCTAAACACGTAGCACGTAAAAGAGGTGACGGTGGTTGGGATCGGGAGACAGGCACGGAGTGGAAGAGTTGAAAATTGGAATGTTCTGTTGAAATTCTTTTTCCTTGGGAAATGGTCAGGAATGCGTGGTTGGAATGAAGATTGACAAACAGGATGTTGGACATTGGCATTGTTTGCATTTTAAAAACTTTGACCTCCCCTACTTCTCCAATTTCCGAAAGGTTTTATCCCTAAGGGACGTTTGATTTCACATGAATGTAACTTTACAGTCAATACGTTAGATACGTTAGATAGTCAATACGTGGATTAGAGGTCAGTAGTGGAATTTTTTAACAATGATATTCAGTATCAAATGCTGATATCATTGTTGGAAGATGAATTAGAGACTGGCTTCATTTACCAGGTAAATGATAGTGAATAGCTATGACAGAGACATCAGTTTTCACCGCAACTGTTTCCATTCAATTTGTTTCCTGTTTCTCTCAAAATTTACAAAACCAAATAGGCACTCAAAGTTTAAATACTTCTTCTTCAAACGCGAGCCGTATTCTAAAGTCAGCAAGGTTCATTCCGGAATTGACTTACTTATGCTTACTTTATATTCTCGAGCCAACCTCGTCGACTACTTTTCAGTGATAGAAAGCGAGAGAGAAAGAGGAAAAGTGATGTGTGGAAAAACAACTTTTTTTCCGCCTCACTTCTTTCCTTGCATACATGTGAACTTTTTCCCACTCCGTATTTCATTCATGTCCATATATAGGCCATAGGGTAAGGGAGTGTGGTGTGCACACACCGCTACCACACACACACGTAGTTTGCAAACATACATTACCTAATATTGCAGTGTTGGAACAACCAATGTTGCAAAAAAAGGGAATCCCTAAGATTGCTGATACTACGGATCTATGGTTTTGTCAGAAGGCTGTAATCTGATCGAAAGTGAAATGTAGATATTTTCTCTTTAGTTTCCACATATGACCCAAAACTATAGCTGTTGCATGTGTGGGAAATAAAAAACTGTATATCAGTTACGTTACTAGGAAAATATTACACAAGCCTTTTTTCTTCATTCAAGACGTCCAAGTTGACTCCAGCTTTCTAAAAAAAAAGGAAGAAATGGTGGTGAGCAAAGTGATTGCAAAAAAGAAAGTAGTCAGAAGGAAAAGCAATAGCTTGCAACGCAAAGTATGAAGCGGTTTCACAAGATTTTTTATGGGTTTGTGGTGGTGAGAATTGGAAAAAAAGTGCTAATCTCTGTATGTGCTTCAAATATAGCACAGTTTTCTCTTTTTGATCTCAACCCTTTTCTTTCCTTTTTCCTCATTCGGACAGACTCACATTAAAAATTACGATTTCTTCATCATTCTCCGCTTTCCATCATCAAATATATTATCCTTATCCTGGATTCGATTCCTTGGGAAACTTCCCTCTGAGCTTTTGTGTTAAGTGAGACTTGAGGGCTTACAGTTCATGGATTTCCTTCATTTCGTATATTATGAATTATGTTGGAACTCCTTTAAACGTATAAATTTTATGGGGACAATGGTACTCGGAGAATAAAGGAACATATTACTTTTCTACTTTTTCCCTGCAAAATACCCCAACGGCTCAGTAAAAGAGATTACCTTTTCTGCGTGACAGACTACCAATTCTTTGTAATAATAATGTAGACGTGGAGTTTTTTACAATCTACTTTCTACGGAAATAACGCTTTAGTGTGTCTACATTGCTTTTTTACTTTTACTTCCGGATAAAATGGATTTCTCGAGTAGTTTCTCTCCTATAGAGTGGTATTCTTGTCTGTTTCTGTTTTGTGTATGTACTGGTGCCCTAAAAACGTTGCAGTGTTTTGCAGGAAAAGGAAAAGTAAGTTTTTCAGGACATGGTTAAAACTCAAGTCAAAATCTTTTAAGTGGACATGAGTGTTTGAGCTAGACTGGGGAAAACATGTGGTTTTCTGGGATCCAGTGTAAGAGCCTCCTACGCTTTTCTATTTTCTCATATGTATTTTACTCAAGTTTTCTCCCACAGAGAAAATTACATTCATGAAGGTCTGTTATCTGAACGAGATACTAGTAAACATCATAGGGAAATGTCCACAAGGAAAATGAATCTAGCTTTGTGAATTACTTTAATAATGTGGAACGGGCAGCTGGGCAAAATGCAAATTAAAAGTATGTACATGCTCTACTCTGCATTGCAAAGATTTCTCTAGGGGTCTTTGTATTCCTCTAATATTGTGTAGGTTCACTTACGTATACGCATTTCCAGAAAAAAAACGAAATTGTGAAAATTGAAATCTTACATCATAATGCTGAAGTAATTCCCATCCCTTTTAACCTTAATTTTTTAAAATTAATATGCTTCTGATTATTATTTTGTTAAAAATGCTATACGGTCTTTTTACTTCCCTACGTACTTATGGTCAAACTTACCCAATTGTCTATTTCTGCATTTTATCATCAGAAACTGGTTTTCCCCTTCCATCTCATATTACACATTTGACATTTCCCAAATGACATTAGACTCCATAAACTAACACATTTTGCATATTTGAATAATTAAGAATTTGCTTTTACGCTTTCAGCAAGATATATAAAATCGTTTTAGAGACTCAAATGAGGTTTTGTTAATGGCCTATTATCACTCTCACTCTTCATTTTCATCAGGTGTGTAAATTCACATTACATATTACCAAAAAATATATCATGCTGCTTCCCTGCGTAAAAAAATCCACCATGCTCTCCTCTATCCTCAGCAAGGTATGCGGAATTACTCTCATGTATCATTCATTTAATGAACTTGGAACGGTGTGATGTCCTCTTTATATTACACAACAACACATCATCACTTTCCTCTCATTGTCAGTTTTGCAGCTTTGGTGGCATCCCTGCTTTCTTCTACCCCCCAACATTCATCATTATTAATCATCAAAGTACAAATGTAAAATGTACAATGCTATTTTGCATCATATCTCTCTCGGCAGTTGCAAGTTGCAACCATGTAATTCTTCCCATTAGACAGTTTTAGAGACAAGCTGTGCTGTGTGAAGTTGAGAAGCTTTTTGGCCTGGCCGTGGCATTGCCATTGAAACTTTTATATTTGGTGAGTGCCAGCACAGAAAACCAAAAAAGCAGTGATGAGGATAAAAGCACACAGTTGTAAGGACATAAAAGTATTTGAGAACTGTGCGTGTACATGTAACACACATGTGGAGTAGTGGAAAAAGGATTCCCTACTCAGAAGATTCTCTGTCGACACAATCTTTATCAAAAATCCATTAATGAGTCTCATCATGGGTGGGCAGTCCTTAGTTATCTTTTACGTTTATTAATATTATTACATTACCTAACGTTATTATCAACATAGCCTGAGAGTTGATCAAGTGGTTCTTCTAACTGAAAATTATGCTGAAAGGAAAAACGAATAAAGAAGACATTGTACCCTACTCTACGATATTATACCTTGTTGTATACACATGTAATCTAGCTGTTGTATCTTATATAATCTCAGCAAACGACTATGATATTGCTGATGATGAAGACACATTATTACATACGCTATGTTGGTTGGAGGGAAGAGGAGAGTTAAACAATCTTTCTTTTTGCATTCTTATCTCCATATATCTATTTCGTGACCTCCCTGGTGCTGACTCCTTTCTTTGTTGGTAATGATTACAAACGATGGTATACAGGTAGCAAGATATATATTTCTATAAAAGAGAAAATCAGTGTCATAGTCATTTTCTATCTTTGTCTAGATGAGAGTCAAAAATTGCTTAGTCAAAATGCAATTTTATAATTTTCATCTCTCTTTTTTCCCATTGTTATTGTAGAAAAGGCAAATATTAATCAGTGAGGATGATAATATCGACAAGAGGAACTTGTAAAAATTTCATTAACTATATGACGTGCATTATATTTCTGTAGGTATACATATCTCATTACATGACCTACACAATCACATGAATTATCTCATCAAGAGAAATAAAATGAGAAAGAAAAAAAACGTATTAAAATGTCTGACGAAGTTATGCAATAATTTATTCATCTTCATTGTGCAATTCGATTGGGTTCAATTATTCGCAAAAATTTTACATTTTGGTAAAACGGTGGCTGTCGAATTATTTTAAAATCTGAGAATTGTTTTATCTCAAGTGAAAAAGATTTGTCGTAACTTATCTTCTTCAAAATCTTGAGTCATGGCCAAATCTAGTCGGTACTAATCAGAGCAGTCCTTCAAGTACCGTAAAACATGAATATTCACATTTTCATCTGTTTCTTAAACATAATGATATATAAAGCTTTCTGGGAAAAAGATGAAAGCAGTTTTTGGTTTTTTATAATAAGTGGGTTATATATTTTTCACAAAAGTATGCGGAAGCAAGCCCACTAGTGCTCCACTATCCAAGCGGCATCCACAATCTTGTTAGTAATGTTATTTGAAAAGTGGTGAAACAAAGGAGACATTTTTGTATTTTGAGTGAATTGAGCAAGGGCCAAAGTAGATTACCTACTTTTTTTCGTTTGTCAATTTACCCGGAAACATTTATCTCGTAATTGGTATATGGATGAAAAATGACATTTTTTGTGCCACAATTTATCTCTCTCTGAAGTAATTAAATTAGAACAGTAATGGCAATCCCTGCTAGCAATCTTTTTTGCAGTTCCTCTTGGTGTACTCTCCGTTGTTACAAGACTTGTTAGCGAACACGGTAAATTCTGCTCATCTATCAACGGGGAAATGACACAGTTGATATATATTTTGTATTTCATGTAAATAACATTAAAAACCCGAATACATCCTTCTCTGCTCCCCTGCACTAAATTAACTTTTCAGCTGTCATGTACATCTTTAAATGGATTTTCTTCCCAAGATCCCCTAAAGTCTGATAAAAGACAGCTAATAGGAAGTGAGAGATTTTTTAACTAGCTTTATTCCCACATCTTCAAAAATTATTCGTGTATGTATCAATATTGCACGTGTTCTATCGTTACATTGAAATGAATGAAGTGAATGGAATGTAATAATGTAGAAAAGTACACTCTTTGCTAGGAACCAAAGCGTAGAAAAGAATGAGCACAATTGAGAAAATACCACTAATCATTCTCAGCAGCACCAAGAGCGCCGGGACCAACATTGGCATCTCAAATTCCGGCATTGACTCACTTGCCGAAATTCTCATGAAGGAAAAAAGGTGATAGCAATAATGCAGAAAAGAATGGTTTATATACTTCTTTCCACTATAACTTTTTCCGCCTAGATATTTATCATAGAGTAATATACAAAGACCAGGGAAGACGATATGGGATATGGTTAAAAAAATAGAAAATTGTAAGCAAGCAGCTTCTTGTTCGAGCTTGATTTATTGGCCCAAGTGGTCAATAAATCACGAACCGGAAAGGAATCAACTTATCAAAAACGGATTGTCTCCATTCCATTTATTTCTTTTAGTCAACGATCCATGATACATATGTAAAAAGAAAGAGTGGATTCTTAAGCGCTCCTCCACCTCCAGCCATCTCATTGCTGTGTTTTTGGTTGTGTAGACTTTCCTACTTACATAACCCACACGGCGACCTTGCCTCTTGTAGCTTGGAATAGTGAATGAAACGCACGTAAGAAGAGCAAGAACTAAGAACTAAACCCTTTGGATTTTATATTACTGATAAGGTTCTCCTCTGCACACAGTGTGTGCTCCTTCTTTTTTTTCTGTTATGAAATTTAATCTCTAGTGCCAACATGTGTCTCTAGTGTATTCATATATTAGGATCCAATAGATAACCGTGATGATAATAGTGATGACTATTTTTTTCTCTGGTTTTTCGTCCAAATGTGCTGCAGGCTAGGAGAAAATACTGCAGTTCTTCACTTTTAGGAGGCTTTTAGTGAACTTGGGTGTGTAGCGTGTCTTCACTTAAATGTAAGAGATGGAATGCGGCCATGGATGTCAAAGGCTTGGAATTGGATTGTAAAAAACACTATAATATGCCGTATTTCTTCAGCTTTCATTTCACTCCTTATCATCCATATCGTATAATCCTGACAAATTCATTTTATGCACAACTGACTACAATTTCCATTGCTCTAGAGTCAAATTACATTTTTCATCTTTGCTACACACAACAGTAATAGTAGCAGAGACAGTATCGCATGAGAAGACCACAATCATGAAACCAATATACAGAGATACTTAAATATATTTATTCCTTTTTAGTTTTCTTCTTCACCATAAATGCGAATGTGGCTTGAGGCACGTTTGATGACATTTTTTGATGAAAATGAAATCCAATTTTCCTCACTATCAATTCTTAATCAGGGCTTCTTCTTACCTCATAAATCTTCTAGCCATTTCTCTATCTTCTTAAAAGGTATCATCCTCTATGTAAAAAAGGAACACTTCACATAAAATCAAATTCAAGCAAAAAAATCCTGTCAATGAAAACTCTCAAATGAAGATCTTGAAAAATTTGAAAGTTTTTAAAATGTCTATGTGAAACGTTTTACGACCTCTCTAAACATGTACAATCATGTCAGAACTCATTTGCGTACAAATGAGCTTATTGTTCTGCTAAATGACCGTGAAATACGGTTTCTTTCCATTTATGTATTCCAATCGTTTTATTTATATTGCTATATTCATTCTTCCATAGAGCACATCTTTGCAATGGATCCTTTACAGGTCAAGTAGATCTGTTTAGTGGCGTTATTATCACGGTTGTTATCAGCATCATCCTTTCGTCTGCCATAGTCTGCATCACCACCGTATCGCCACCGTCATCAACCACAACTCGGCTAGATGCACTGTTGATGATAACAATATGTTTGCAGTCATGCTGCATGGCATAGTAAGTTTTTTTACTATGTAAGCGTCTCCGAGCCACAAAAAAGCAATAGTTGTAAAAAAAGAGTTATTTGAACCTTCACCTTCGTTATATTTTCTATTTATGCAACAACATTAACAAAAGTTAGAATCCAAAGTTTGTCAGCACACACACACCTTTTTCGTACGGACAAGGAGCACCCTTTTCTTTTCGTGTAAAACCAGCATTTTTATATCCCACTAAATTTAAGTCGGGAAGTAAAAGGTAAATTTTTACCGCTGTGAAAAAGACATGCTGCAAATTTTCGCGTGTCATTGAAAATTCAAATAGTTTCAAAGGAGCCATAATCCCTGTTTACGTTTTATTACAGGTAAACGTAAGACTAAAAGGCTGCATCATTCTCAGCATGGTTTCTAAAATGAGACGACGTATAGCAATATTGAACCTAGGTTGAAAATTTGCTGAAAAGAACTGAAGCTACATAATATAAAATACCGTGAATAAATTGTCCTCGTACTGCAGTGCGACTTATGTCGGTAAAGACATTTCTTTTTGATGTCTTTGTAATGTTCCTAGATGTTTGCAATAATATTTTTAAAACTCGTTTTCCTCGGCGATTTGTTGGCATATGAAAACATTAATTACTTGAAAACCATGCAATTCAAACGAAAAACACCGCGGACGACAACTCGAGATTTATTTGTGGGATATTTTATGTACATTAAATCCGCCGAATTGCAGCCCTAAACCTATTTACCGCCACCGCCATTGATATGAACTAAATATACTTTTTAACGAATGGACTGGAAATTGTATTTTTTGCTTTAACAATACACAATACAATTCTTCACAAAATCATATTCCTCCAGATAAATTTCTTTACCACATCTTAATGGACATTTATGAGACTTCTTTACTCTGACGGCACTTAAACATAAGAAAACAAAAAGAACATATAATGAATGCATCACTTTCTCTTTACACATCAGTCAGCAATTTATTCTGACATAGTGAAGCGGATCTCTCTCTTCCCAATAAAAATGATTGTTTTACTAGGGATGGTGTTGGATGAGTGTGTAAATTGTAAACCACTGCATTTAAAGAATAAACTTAATTTTTTTCTTCTGCCATTAAGTATTTGATGTTCAGCTGGGGCTCACATGCCATTCAAGTACTCTCCCTCGTTTTGTCCATTTTGTAAATCCAAATAAGCAACTTATTGGTCTGAGGGCGTGGATTAAGATAAGCTAAGCTCCTGCTTTTTCCTACAAGTTTATTTCAAAGTAAATCCACTTTGACATGTTAAACACTGAATTTACGCCTGGCTAAAATATATGCTTTTTCTAAGCATTATTTATCATGGCAAAATAAAAGAGCAAGCCATGTGAACAGAGAGGAAGAAAGAAGGAAACGAAGAACAAGCATTCTTTCCGGATTGACTGCATTCTAGTGGCCTTGTAATGGAGCAAGTCTGATGAATATAAAGCAGTAGTGGAATCAAAATATTGCGTTTAGGTTTTTCTTCTTCTCTTTGTATTGCATTAAGGCTGAGAAAGAAGAATACGACATAATACGCATTATGGACATTACTTTCGGTGGTCTTCCTCTCAAAGTGCATTTTTTCCTTGTCTTGGTGGATTATCATGGGCGTGCGTCTGCCACGTATGGAACAAGATTTTCGGTATAAATCCAACTGGAATGTTTGTTTTTTCGTGTTGCGGCAATACACAAAAGCACTTGAGAGCTGCCCTATGTACAAAATATTTGTACAAAAGAAAAGCATTACATAATGTATATCATACAGTGTATCCACTTTTCTGCATGAATGCATTCTGAAAAAGTAGCATATTTCTCTCTCTTTTGTTTGTCTTGCTGCATTCGCCATTTCTCATTTTCTACCGTTACTGCATCCGCTGGAGCTGCAAATATGAATATTTTAAGAGTATGGTTGACTATAACACTGTAACAGTGTAGGAAGTTTTGGTATGTTTCAGCAGCATGTTTGTTAGCTCTCTTTGAGGTTTCTTTTATATCTTTATCTTGACTGGATCTTTGAATGACCCTGTTCAGATATTTACAACTGAGGTGGTGTAATAAGATATTTTTATGGCACAGCAGACAAACTCATAGGAACATACTTATTGGGTGTAGTGAATCAAAATCAACATTATTTTTCAATGTGGTAAAAGAATCTTGTAGCTTCGTGTCGTCTACACAGAAACAGTGTGGTCGACAAGTTCATCCATGCTTTTCAAGGAAGGCGTCCAATTTTGTATTCAAAACGTGTCTAGCGGAGTAACGTGAGGAAACATTTATTTGCAATAAAACCTTACGATATGCTCTGCGTATGCATTAAAGAATAACATTGCAGAGGGAAAGAAAGCACGCTGTTATCAAATCTCGAAAGGTTAAGCCGCTATAAGCCTCGGGATTTTCATTACGAAACAAATCATTTATGTCTAATCTAGACATATAAATATGTAGGTTCTGAAATAAAATGCTAATTCCTTTTGATCGTTACAATTTCTTATTTATTTTCAATAAACAATAAGCATAATTAATATTTAATAAACTCAAAAACCTCTCAATAGCCATAAAATGTCTGAATTACATAATTAATATTGGCATCATTATTATCATAAAATATTTGAGCCAAACAAAATCCTTTATTTAAGAAAATTGCAATGCATAAATGCAAACATTGCTCTCTAATTTATTACTCCAGTTGAGCAAACAATACTACGCAAAAAAAGACAGGTGCCGGTCTGAAACAAGTATAAACTTTTACCTTGTTTGACATGTTTTGGATTGTCTTGTTCAAACACGTAATCTGTATGCATGCACGCAGGCCACAAAAATCAATTGACTCTCCTCTTTCCCTATAACTTACCATTTAACGATTATTACTCACTCATCGCAATTACAAAAAAACTACACTCTCACTCTGTTCATGTCTTAATCTCATAAATTAGAGCCTACTTATCACAGTTTGACAGTGGACACGGCACCACACTCCGCAAAAGAGTAAAAGATTGTCTTAGCACTGTAGGCAAGTCAATCACAATAACAATAGCATAATATTTAACCTCACAGTTGCTTCTAGCACTACAACTAACTTTGGTTTCATTTCTCCAACACCATTTACACGAAGGGAGAGAGAGAGAGAGTGAGCGATTGTGTGCATTACTGGTACATTGGTATGCGAAAGGGATGGCTACCTGGAAGGGAAACACATCAATATTTGTACAGGTAGACACGAGCAGATACATATATGGGTAAAGAGAGAGAAAAAACTCGCTGCGTACATAAACGCATCATCGTCATCAGTATCAACAAGACAGGATAATGGACCTTGCTTTGACAGGTTAGCTATGAGGGAACCAAGAGGCAAGCCTCGGAGTCCACAATGTTTGCTTGTACACACACAAAAGTCATCATGTTTGATCCTCCTCTCAACCAATTCACTTGATAGGAATTGACTCGACTGCTCATACAGGAAAAAATGGTATATTCCTCTTTTTCCAAGTGTATTAGTGATACATCAATATGCAGACTGCGTACAAACTGAAATTGATCCATATACGTAAAAATTGTGCTCGATGTAATTTGTACCTCTCATTCCAATTTTTTCAACCCTGAAGGATATGAGTCAAGTGGAGTGAAAAATGGGATTGCGTTCTATTTGAAAGTGGGAAGATACACATGTTCGAGCAATATACATAGAATTTTATTTATTTATATCGATATACACAATTTTTTATATGGGTATATATGATTTTGATGCCAGAAGAGAGAAATATATTGATTTAGAAATTCCTTCATTTTACTACAAAAGGTTTTGATCTCCTTTGCACGTAAAAGTTTTCCCTGACTTGACTGTGATAAAGGAGTTATTGAATGAGCATCCCATCGCGTGTGTTGTGTGGATGTTTTAAGAATCAACAACTTTATTACTTCAAGTCAACCTTCTTCCTTGGTCCCCATTTTCAAGTGTTTTTATGACCGTCTGACACCACCATCATGATAGTTGTGCTCATGAAATCGGATACATTTTTTAGGCTTTCCTCTTCAAACAGGAAAAAATCCAAAGAAAAAAAAACTAGAAGGGTATTATGCAGAAAGTACGTAATATATGTATTTGTTTACTTGTATCTGTCTCTAGCCAAAGTCTTGTTGGTCTGGTGAATAAGGCGTGTATTACCCACTCACTACATTGAATTCATAGTTTCTTATGTCGTTTTTATTATGAGTCAAGTTTTCCCTCTCGAGGATTTTTTTTTCGCGAGCGAGAAAACCACGACGGAAAATGAATGATCTTGATCCACATTTCAGATCACTTTATCCGGTTTATCCTGATAAATTATCGTGAGATGAGAGGGTTTTTTGCAAGGATGCTGACAAGACTACAAATTGAGATATCTGGATGAGAGATTGCCTGCAGCAGGAAATCAAGCCAGCTAGTGAGCAATTTAACCAAAAAAGAGAGAGAATTTCTGAAGCACTGGCTGACTTTCCTTCATGTTGCATTGCTTACTCTTCTCTCTGCCTCACTGGGATATTATGAATTTGACGGTAAAGTTCCCTTCTCGACTAACTTTAACGAAAAAGGTTTGGAGATGGGAGAAGAGGAAACGGCATTTCAACCTTTTGGCGAAGTAAACCAAATATTAGAGTCAGACCGTGAGGTTGCTCTTAGATCATTGTGGAATGATGAGAGAAGAGAGATCCTATCCTCGGTTATAATCACATTGGCGTAGTTTTGCAGTAGTATTATATAGCTAGACTAGATTTCCACCCTTATAAACTTTTTTTTTGTTTTTGTATGTTTATACATTTTACTGAGGAAGATAAAGAATGAGAAGTGGCCATAAACCTCGGTAACATTTTAATCGATCATGAACTCGATCATGCTTGCAGTAATCAGCAGAATTTTTTCATCTCCTTCCCCATATCCCTTCTCATCCTGTGGCTTTTTACTGCTCATATTATGACATCATAATATCCTTCTAATATACCGTGATCATCTCAACAAATAAAAAATCCAGAGTCGTGAATCTAGAAGGGATGTAGTGAAAACCGCAAGTGAGTAGTTGTGGATTGACTGCAAAATAATGGCATTTACCATTCATATGGAGAGAGAGAGAGAGCATCTTCCTTCTAGGAGATTGAGGAATGTGGACAAAATCAAGCCTCTCCTTTAGTTACCAACAGTTTCACGTAATATGCCCTTTGGGCTATCCATCTACCTTTGTGTGTGTGAAGCATCTGAGGTGAGCAGGTACACGTTTAAGTATTTGTATCATTTTTTGTGCGGTATGGAATAGAACCTGCCTGCCCTTAATTAAGGTCAAACTCTTTTTTGCTACATTGTGTACGGTAGCTTTTTTTCTTGCATAGATGGTCATGTTTTTTAATTTGTTTTCATGAATTCGACATGGTTAGCTTTTGTTGGCATGTATTCCGATATGGCTCATCTTTGACCTGAACATGTACGTTTTTATTATATATTTTTTCTTGTTTTGACAGCTTCTCTAATAAACCCTTCATCGATTAATTAAAGATTTGTACATGTTGTTTGATTGAGGATATGAGCATTTCTAACGGGTTTCGAAATCCAAACAAAAAAATCCCATGTTTATGCGTCAAAGAAGAATAACAATCCAATTAAACAGGGACATTTGTGGATGACACACTAATGGATAAAATGTGTGCGATGCTGTGTCAAGTTTCTTTACACCACCCATTGCAGATGTTAATTTAAAGGAGAGTTCTACTCGATGCATTATTTGTCATACAGATTGACTTGTTAAGCCGAAACTGACTGAGAATTTTGGACCACAAGCTAAGTTTACTAAAACACTTTACCATGTGGTGTGGCACATGAGGGAGAATAAAAAGATGTAAGATGAGAGAGCGGATATGAAGGCTCATAACAAGGGCTTTGGAAGACATGAAGAACCCCAAGGAACACAAGTCAAGAGCTAGTAAATAATTTATCATGTGCAAAGATTGTAATAAGAATGAGACCGTTGGTGATAGTGCTGGCTGATGCAGTTCATTTTCTAAAGTCACAACAGTTAGATGTAATAATATGTAGTAATCCTTTCTGAAGAAGAGAGCAGCAGTATATAAAAAAAATATATATATGGAAAGCAAAAATGTTTCCTCTCATATATGTCAAGTCTCCTGTCTCCAAACCTCCGTATAAAGCTATCGTAGACTGGAATCTGTGTAGAAGAGCTTTTTTAATGCTCCATTCCTCTTCTCCATTTTTGGTAGAGTAAGTCGAAAAGTAAGCCAAGTTGGCAGTAAAAACGCTACATTTTTTGGTGCTCCTCATCACCATCACCATCCTAGTCGTGGGGCAAAGTCTTTTTGAAATTTTTCATTTTAAGTATACGCGATAGAGTGGAAAACACGACGTTATTACTCCTCCAAATGAAGATGATGATGGCGGTAGTGCACTGGTGGTGGTAGTGAGTTAAGAAGGAAAAATACAATTGCTCTCAATTCCTTGACGGAAACCATCATTCTAGGTGCAATCACAGTTTTTTCTCCTTCAAGAGTTTTTCGCCGCTGGGTGGAAGTAATGAAAGCTAATGCAAGCGTTTCTACTGACATTCACAAGCGGCTAATGAGGAAACATCTTAATTTACTTTTTCCATAACGTTTCTCTTAGCTCTCATGTTTAGGCTTGTGCACACTGTAAACAAATGCCAACTGAGGATGGCTCGTTTCGACCTAAAATCCATCTCAACAAAACGAAGACGCTTCCTCCAGAGATGCATACTGCAGTATGAAATTGTGTAATGCTTAAGCTCAAAAAAACAACCGGGTATATAATATCTGCCTCGTCTCTGCATGCTTGCATTTTGTATCATGCGTGTGTCCCACTTGAGGGACACTCAGAAGGGATTAGTGTTATTTTCAAACTTTGAGAGACATCAAGTCTGGTGAGTTGAGGGAGGGAGTTACAACGGCGTTGCCGTGAGGTAGTGAGCAACCACAGTGAAGCAAATACACAGACCAACCTAGAAGTGGCATCATCATCCTCATCATCAGCCTTCCAGGGAAGGCTCAATCAACTTACTCCTTATTTCTGTTTAGACACAGCTCGTTAAGAAAACTCACAGCAGTAGTCACCCAACTAAGCTTCTATTACTGCTGATGTTGTTATTTTACTTGAGAATGTCACCAATGATTGGCTTACCAAGTGTCTCCTCTTGGGAAGGGGAAATGGGAGAAATGGAAAGTCGAATTGGAGAGCATTACTGCATTGCAACTTGACTAGGGTAATAACACACAGAGTATTGCATAAAGATGTGTAATGCTTCTTTTGGAATGAAGACCTTGTTGGAGTCACTTTGAGTTTGAAAACATTGTCGATTTTAGTTGTGCACACGCCACGCTTAATTTCAGCCTAGCTTGTGTTAATTGCTCAGTTAAGAAATTCCCGAGTTGTTTTGAAATCGAGAGGAATTCTCCGTTCCGTGATGTAAAAGCGTTTTTCTTTCTTATTGTCTTATTAGCCACTGACACTTGATTAGTTGGAATGGATGCATTGCTAAAAGAATATTTTTTACTGGATGCTAATGTGAATTCCTAATTCGTTATTAACTCCGAGATTCATGTCCTTTTTAGGAAAAACAAAAAAACTTTTGTTTCTCTAACTCTACTACACGATGTCTTGTTCAGAGTGCATTAAATTAAGGAATTGATGGACTGGTGCAGCAGAGGCATTTCCCAAAAGTGAAAAAAATAGTGGAAAGAAAAACAAGCTAAAGAGAATCCTGCTGCTGCTCTCTTGTCAGTATCTCCTCTAAACTTTTTGAAGTGGTACGAACGAATGTTTTGTTTTGACACGGGATCTGCTGTTCCGGCAGACTTGCCTTTGCAGCACACAATTCTTTTCTCCGTTTCGTGTCCCTTTGAGTTAACAGGATTGCGATTCCATGTTTTCGACTTTTCTAACCGTGAAACTAGAACAAACATGCTCACAACTATAATGTTTATTCAGCCATCCATCCCAGCCCAAACTGGAAGAGTGGACGAGTGGAAGAAATTAATAAATTGCAGATGTGATATAGGTATATAGTTACAAACATTAATACACTTGCTAGTAATGTCACTCTTCTGGACATCCTCTTTCTCGGAATTTTTTCCTATTGAGTGTATGGTCTTGGGTAGTTTAGTGTGAAAAGACAAGACACTATATTTGTCCAGTATAAGACAATATATATAAATCTGCAATGTAGACACTATAGACATTTTATTGCCAAACAGCATCAAAGAGCAAAGCATCCACTCACTCTTTCATTCATTCAGTCACCCGATTTTCGCTCCAGTGTTTCCACTAGCCCATTCCATTCATTCCTCTCTTTCGTTATTGTTTTTCCTCCTTTCCAAGAGCCAAATTCTTAGGAGCTGAGTAATAAATGCATCCATTGCAGAAAAAAGTAGAATGTATATAAGATGGTAAGTAGAACACATCGAAATACTTTTCCTGGAGGAGAGGACTAGTGCAAAAGAGAAATGAAACATGGTTGTCATTAATCTTCATAAGGAACCGTTATGCTCTTCCAGCATCCAAAAAATTTTATCATATTTCACACTCACTCACTTAGTCCCAACATCCGAAAACATTTCGAGAAAAAAGCTAACTATTACACACACTACCTATCACTTCCACAACCCCTACTTGTAGTAGAGAAAAAAGCAAAGCAAGAGCAACCCATTTCATTCACAGTCACAAATACTGTACATTGCTAATATATGGGCCATTTCCATCGCCATTCTAGGGGAAAAAAGGGGGAATATATAGCCTGAAAAAAGGGAGCATATATGAAGCTCCCCATTACAACGTATTTTTGTGAAAGTGACAGGAGTCTTTTTTTTCGTTTATTCTACATGTATAGTGCGCATCATGACCATAAACCAAAACTTTCTTGTGTTTCTACTTTCTGAATCATGTAGAATCACTATCTCTATCCATTTTTTACAAGAGGTTGAAATCTCCAGTAACTTTGTTATTGTAAATGTATAGCAATTTTTACCTCCTTCGCTTCACATTTCTTTGTTTTGGTGGTGCAGTGCAATAGCTAACTGATCGTATGGTGCTAATACTCACACGTATTTTTATTCCCTCGATTCCATTGCATTACAACAACATTGCAGTGTTATTTGATTTTTTTCTCTATTATTATTGCATTGCCGTTGACGCTTTCTCAAACTCACATTCCCATTTAATAGAATGCGATACAGGAAAAGGAATACATTTCAGAGTTTCTATAGCCCTAAAACACAATAACAATAAACGCCTGTGTGACTACATCCCAATCCTGTATTCTGCTAGTCATCTAACCAAACTCAATTTTCCTAGTTTCGTTTGAAAATGAACAAAAAACATCTGTACAGCGCTTTAAGGTACTTTAAAAACTCTCCCGTTTTTGGAACAAACGTTATTGGAAATCTGACAAATTTTTTAGCATGTATAATGCCATCTTTAAATAATTAGAGATTCAGATTATTTCTTGAGAAAGATGTTGCCCAAAAGAGGCTTTGCTTTCCACTTAAGCATCCTCCAGAAAGATTATACGCAGTGTTGTGAGCAATATATCTAAGTGTTTCCCCATTCTCTCTCTAATATAGCGCTCTTAAGGGGAAATACTTTTATTTTATATTTTAAATGAACTGAAAATCCAGCATAAGTAGTGGGAATGCTTAGGCATCCTCATCTTTCCATTTAATGGAGGCAGAGAAGAGAGTTGGGAAGCTGGTAAAAGCATTGATGAGTAGATGTAGAGGGAAAATTAGTTTGCTTTCACTTTTGTCTCAATGAAAAACTAAATAGAAGAATGAATGAGTAAGTGAATGAGGATCCCTTAAGGGGATGGATGAGATGAGTAGAAGCACGTAATGTGCATTCCTGCTAGTATTACGTGAAAGCAGTGTGTAAGCGGGCGTGATTTGTGAACTACATTTTCCCATTTAACCATACAGCCCCAGCAGTAATGGTCTTGTACAGAAGCAGGTTTTTACGAGCACTTTATCTACAAGAGCAGCAAGCAGGCAGGAGCAGCTACACAATGTAACTAGTTCTTTCTCCCTCTTTAGCTTTTTTATTATTAGATTATATTGTCTGTAAATGGGGCTTTAAATTGTTTTAAAATGAAAGCTCGTTCCTCCCACTTTCTTTCTTTTCTCTCAGAGAGTACACATCTATCTCTATGAGATATATAACAGGCCCTGACATACTTGTACGTGGGAAGGATGATGTTTCCACTTTTTTGCTCGTTGATGCCTCTTTCAATCGCATTAAGTAAAGTGAGTCGTTTGTTGATGATGTTTGGAAATTTTTGGATCCTTGCCTTGTCTCGCTCACAATGACTGGGAAAAGATGCTAGAGAGTTGGGTTGAATGGAAAGAGTATTATTTCAAAGTATACACTATTATGTCTCTTAAGTTAGTGGCAGTTTTTGATGAAGATGATAGGATGTGAGATGCTTTACCAAAACTGTTATTTTTTTTAAGCCTTTCACTTTTGTCATTCGATGAATTTATGGAATTTGTCTAGAGGTACGTCTTCTCCACATGGAAAACACAAGAGATCCTTCTGTTTTCACTGATCACTGAAGTGTTTTGTTCGCGAGAAATCAGCGTCATGATGAGATGATGGTAATTTGAGTGTAGAGTGTGTCATAATATGATATTTATTGTTAAACTAGTTGTGTAGTTTATGAAAAGTTGATTAGCAGCTACATATGGTTAGATTTTTTAATGGCAGATATATTTGTAACGAATATTTCTGTTAACATAGTAAGGAAATGTGCATGTTGTCAAAAAACCCATATTTTACTCAGCTCATTTACGTTTTCTAAACGAAAAATATTTTGTTTCGAAATAGCTTTTTCTGCGTAATATTTCAAACGTCAGCTACCAATTCCATCGGTTTGTTTACTTGCACATAAACACAATATAAACTACTTCTTGTACAAAAGGTTAAGCTCATTTTTACTGCATATTATTTCAATCTGCTTCCGTCCAGATTTTGACATGAATGACCATTACTCATGTCCACTGGAACATTCATGGGGAGAAAAAAGCACGTTGACCACGAAACGAGCGCGAACACATTTTCATTTGTTACCCAGTCTCACGAAAGGCTATTTGCTACTTATTGCTCGTTAGACAACCACCATATTTCTTCCTTTCTTTTCCAAACGAATGGAATGTATCGTTATAGCTGGGTCCTCCCCCTCTGAGATGAAAAACTGTAATACAACTGATGGCTTCTTAAAAGCTTTGTCCCCTTCATCATCACATCACTACAATGTCGATACGTGATTGAAATCCTGGGACGAAGCCGACTAGTCAACTATCGTTCAATTTTGTCAACAAAAACATATGCGCGGGATGATAACTGAGCTGTTTTCCTAAATGCTCCATAGACGAGCATCGATAATGTTTCAACTACCTAATAAATAAAAATTTGAAAGAAAAGAGAGCTATCAGACAGGAGACAGGATTCGTTCCTCTTTGAAATACATAGCATGGTGAAAGTAAACCAAGCTCTTGATGACTCACGTTTCAACTGTTGTACGGTTATCAAATCAATGCCAGTTTGATAAAATAGCGAGAAAAGAAAACAGAACTAGAGACGCGGTTAAATGCAACCGTTGCTGAATTAAAGCCGATTCATGTTACTCTGCCTTTGTAGTCTCGTCAAGTGATGCTTGTGTGTGCGTTTTCTCAAATACTTCAATTACGGTATGTGATGTGCGATCTTCTTTCAGTAAAGCGAAAGAGCTACAATAAAAGTTGAAAATAGGCAAGCAATTTTGATCAAAGAAACAGCCTAATTTCTACCGGAGAGACAATGAGTGTCGGTAATAACAGTTCACTTACGTCACCACTTGTTCAATTGATATGTCACATGTCTTCTGCTTTCATTGTACTGTCGGTGTCTAGCCGTCCTCAATTCAATTCACACTGAGACAATAAAAACGTCCGGGGAAAATAAGTGAACTAGGTAGAAAACGACTAAACCTTTACAAATGGATGTGGGAACAAAGAAACACTACCCTTTACCTTCAATAATATGTATTAGCCAGCGACTATGTCATTACAATGAAGGACTGCAAGCTTCGAAAGCAATGCTTTTCCTGTCGTTTCTCCTTTGTGAAACAGCAATCCAATTGAGGGGAAAATGAGATCACAGTCATAAAGATTTTGCTTATCATAATCAGTCGAGTTACAATACTGACTTACACAGTTTGTAATACTTTTCGCTAATTTATCCTTCTACCGGGACAAAAACTTGGACACTGTCCTCATTTTTTGAGTAAAAATGAATTCTCGTGCCAACTTTATTCCTCGAAATTATGAACCTGACCTACCCCATTTATAAATATTATAAGGAAGAATATTTCTTTAATACGCCATTATAAATATATTCTAAAGTTTGTTGTACATATTTCCATTGGCATTCATCCTCGAAGCAAATGTCTATACAAAGAATCCAGGAAATCCATAGACCTCACAATAGCAGCAATCAAATGCATCTTTTGTTCTGACAAAGTTGATACATACTTCCCAAATAAAGTTCTGAAGGGCTGGAAAAATTCCAAGAAAAAATCTTGAGGCAGTTATTTCTAGTAAATGTCTCGTTCATCACAATTCCATTGGCACAACTACAACTGCATCACTGCTAGTTTACTTTTAGGGAGGATGCAATAAACATAAGTGCTTTTCGTTCCATATACTTTAAATGTGCTGTACGTGCTCACAGAAAAGCCACTTGATTTGATTCAGAGTCGACAATGCACTGTACAAAATTGTTCGAATAATAATGCACCCAATTGATTTCCAAAAGCAACAAAACAAAATGTATCGAAACGTAGAATACTTGCTTGGAAAATACCTACGTTCGAGAAGAACAAGAAGCCTTCATAAAAAGTCTTTTTCAATTCTTTCCGTGTACACTACGTGCGTGCGTTGATGTCAGTGCATGTGCACAGGTTACACGAAGGTGACATGACAGTAGACAGTTAGATGAACTATTATCGCAAATTGTAGCGTTTGTTGGCAGCCTTGAGCCGTCATAACGATTCTCTGTTGGTCCAATGCTTTCACATGTGATGTGACAGACTCGAGAACTGAGCAGAAGCCAAAAATGGGAGAAAAACATGTCAAAAGAGAAAAGCTTACGGAATCATCGTTTTGTCGTCCTCATAACTATAATAGATGAAAATTAACTCTGAAAGAGCAGAAGCCAAAAATGGGAGAAAAACATGTCAAAAGAGAAAAGCTTACGGAATCATCGTTTTGTCGTCCTCATAACTATAATAGATGAAAATTAACTCAGAAATTTCACACCCTATAGAGCTGCACTCAACTGTATGTAATAAAATCCCATAAATATGCTGGCACTGTCTCTGGTGCTCTGTGTATTGCTTTTATTTGTGAAAAAAACTCTTGGTGAATACTATTGACAAAGACACGACAACAGAATAATATGAAGGAATGCGTAAGGATCATAAAGAATATGAACAATTCCCATGTTTGCAGTTTCTTTTATGTTTGGGCACACACCATGCATGTCAAAATAGGGATAAGCCTGTAGGAATGGCACTGTATGTGATCAGTTGTTTTTCTGCTCAAAAAAACATCTCACACAGAACAATGAAAGTATACGTTTGAAACAATTCTGAGAATTATGAGTTTTTATAAACTGTAAGCTAGCACATAACAAAACACCAATTTTCTTCTGTCACTCTGTTTTATATTTGTTTCCTTTACATGAGGGCCTGCAAACTGTAGAAAAAAATCTACACGGATTTCTTCACAAAAATTAGCACCTTGTTGAGATTTATCACGCGGTCGGCTATAACATCATGAGTTTCTTTACAGCTAAAACTTAAATCCCTGCCTTACTTCTATCATTTGAGTTGAGGTGTTGCACGGCTGTCATTTCATTATGTTTTTGAATCCTTTTATTCCTTTTTGGTATTAATACCGTCATAAAAAGATTTAAAACTGAAAGAATAGTGGCCTGCAACTGCAACCCATTCTTTTATTCGGTATACAATCCTAGGTATCATGATGTGAGAGGAGGTTAGTACGACAAAAAATCACCAGAAATAGATTGTGTGCCTAACAAGGAAATATTATCTGGACATATAAGACCATTTAAAAACTATTTAAGGGTCTCATCGTCTCGTTTATCTTCCTTTAAAATGCTAATCTTCTGTGTGAAAAGTGGAGAATCTTTTCATGGTAGAGAAAATGATGAAAAATTGAAACATTGAACTTGAAATGGTTGAAATGTCAGCAGCTTAAAGTTGAATGCAATAGGAAACTGTCTGTTCACATTTACATTAGTAATCCCTTCCTCATGTAAAATCACATTTGAAAATATATAAGTAAGATTTATCCATTTTGAGCAATTAAATAAATGATCTGTAACAAATTGGGGATTGTATGAGGTTTTAATGTAGCAGAGTACTCACAGAATATACGACTTGTACTAGTGTTTTTATAAACGTTTTAACTGAATATCTGCTCACTGCGAACACCATGAATAATTTTAAATGGGATGTTACACGTGTGTAGCTCAAATACAAAAAAGCGAAAAGCTATGTACAACTCTGGCGTATCTTATTTGACAAGATTACAATTTAACTTGCAAGATGATCATTATTGGGGGATCAGGATCAGAAATGCGTGCAGGACTTCAATATATCAAGAATTAAATTACAGCTAATGGTGCATCAACTCATTCATTTTGATGCAACCAAAGGGCGTTCCATGATGCTTTCAGAGGTCTAATTTACAGGTGCCTTGAAAATGCACGTATTTCTCTTGGTTGAATTCTACCTCAACCTTGAACAAGTAAGGAAAATGTTACGCTACATTTGAAATACATTACCACAACTCAGAGTCAAGCTCGGCTAATGCCCTTTTGGAACGTACAAGGTGCAGTTCCAGAAGAAGATTTTTTTACATCTTTGTTTCTTAAAAAACAAATTGAGATATTCCTCGAAGTGAATTCACAGCATTCAATTATTTTCCTTCCATTAATACCCTGTTGACGGAAATAAGCTTAAAGGATTAATTGACGGCTCAAACGCTCAGAGAACTTTTAGCTCGGATAAAGAACTAAGGAAAACGCTAAATAGCCATTACTTATGTAATATATCCATCCAAATAGATTTTTATATAGCTTCATAAATTAATTTTATTCTCAGACATTCCTCCTCTGGATCACTTTACTTCGTAGCATTTTGACCTTCAACATTCAGCTGAAACAAAAAAACTTTAAATCTCTAGTCATGATATTTTGAAAGTGAAGCCCGCATCAAAATCTGGATAGAGGATAATGGCTTCTCTTGTTCATCAATAGCTAAACTTATAATAGATCCTTGAACAAAAAACGAGAGAAAAAACTTTGAAGGATAGAAAATAATGAAATCAAGTTCGACTACACTATTGAAACTAATCCAGACGGGGAACGTCTGCTCAGTGGCTTCAATAAAACCAATGGGAAGGCCCTGACATTTGAAAAATACTACAGACATTTCTCAACTCATTCCCACCAGGACAAGCTGGAATCACAACATTTGGTGTAAAATGTAATAAGAGTTTTGTATAAGCTTTGATAGAAACCATTAAATTATGTACGGTTCATGCGTCCGTCAGAGTTTAAAAAGTTGTGCAGAAACTTTTTCGAACCTTTTGTGCTGAGCATCAGTGGCAGTAACAGCTTTGCTCATTAAGAGAAGTAAAGTGCGAGAGAAAAACTTTGCCTTTTTCCGGGATTTGATTGATTTCTTAATTTTCAAATATTATACTCCCAACAGCCACGCAAGACCTTTGGTTGATTTCCTCTTCTCTCAAACGGCTTTCATACACATTTCGTGCACAAAAGCCAAATTAAGTAAAATGGTACTTTCCTAGAAATAACAAAAGGCAATTTTTTTCTTAGCTTTTTTCGTAGAATTCACGGCCCTTTATTTGGTATCGTGCAGTATGGAAATAATTTAATTATATCTACATGCACTCTTATCTTTTCATCTTGTGTGCAACGCAACCCTCTTTGGATTCCTTCTTGTCTTCGACCAAACTCATCTTAAATTTATGTCCTATCACCAGCTAACCAGGAGAGAGTTTACAGTTTACTCTTATGACTTCTTGAGCTAAATGCTACTTTACTAAACTGCCTGCCTCACAAAATCATTATGGTAATGTGTGTGCCTAGCGTTTTGAAAATGTAAGTACACAACTGGAAATGCCTTGCACGCACTTAGCTTTCAAATCTTGCCACTCACGAGAGGCAGAATATTAGAAAACAAGGAATACATCTCACTCGAAAGCATTAAACCAAGAAAGTCATGGAAAATGCGTCTTGCGTGCTTGTAAACATGAATCAACACACGCGTACGTAGTAAGCATGTTAGGAATGATAGCAGAGTTGATTTTTTGCTAGTTTTTCATGATAATTATTATATCAGATTGTCGACTACTCCTTCTTCCACTTCAACCGCACGCACTTACTCAAACAGTATTCTATTCCCTCAGAGGCATTGTACACATGGAGAAGAAAAAAATATCAGCATTGACTCTCTGTGTGTGTGCTGACTTGCATCTCCGAATATAAATTACTCCTGTCCTCATTAAAATCCTAATGACAGGGTTGGAGAAAGTAAAAAATTACTTGGAATTAGTATCACCACGCTGTCTGCCCCGATAAGGGGGTAAGTAATGTCAGAGATATAGCAATTTTTCTCTAAAGAAGTCTCGTATTACGGGGAAACACGGGAGCTCATCTTTTACACTTGAAGTCAGTTCCTAGCGAACTTTTGTGAACTGGAGGAGTGACACAGCTAAAAGATTCATTAGGATGTTTGCCAAACGAAGAGGAAGGAATGATGAAAAATTGCGAGAAGATAAAAATGACATGCTTTCCTTTTCTCACATACTTACTTGCTGAGAGAGTGTGAAGAAAGTGTCAAGCTAGAAGGTTTCATGATTTTACCACTTCATGCATGTAACTTTGCGTGAAAAGTTTTTAAAATTTGAATTTTAGGCTTGCTATAATACACTTTTATAAGTTAAAGAAACTTGCCGAAAAAGAATACAAACTCGTGGTGAGGTTGTTGATAGCACGAAGGCACACAAACAATTTCTCATTTCATCTCAGCAATCTCATATCTTGACACAAGCTTGATTCATTCCTTTTTTCCTAGTGTC
>JAHZNA010000222.1:0-22942 GCA_027743935.1 Sinodicranocentrus sp. ZH6
AAAAATGTTTACTGTATAGGTACATTATGAAGCCCTTCCTTCAGATATCACAATTACACCTCTGACAACTTACTTTAATCCAAAATTACCAACTATATAATGTAGTCTATGCATGTAGCATCCTGGGTTCATCGGTTCATATTACTTTACCATGCCTGTATAAAACCATTTTAATAAAATCAACTATGCAGTTGATGCATCAAAGTTTTAAGAAACCATGCATCAAAGTTTTAAGGAACCATGCATCAAAATTCACTACTTACGATTAGGAAGCTGTTAAAACAATAGACTTTTAAATCCATCCATATCCCCATTTAACGTCACCATAGATTAAACCTTCCGATTCCGATATCCAGATTGAGTTTTACTCCAGCATACGAGTATATATACATTATGTAAATTCAGGTTTATTGGTATTGTCAAAGAAGTTGAATTATAAAGACTGTAACTATAGACCTATTAGTTTTATAGGTCTGGGTATTGTAACCTCGTATTGGTTTGGTATTAGTAGATATTTACACTTTACTGAATTACACTCGTACTGCATTACCGCATCTTTAAAACAACTCTGTATTTAATTATTTATTTATTCAAGTTGGCGACATTTTGTACAACTATTTACTACACTTAAATACAAATGAACAACAAATAAACAACAGCTATTAGCAAGCAAGTTTGTGCGATTCAAAGTTATATGATCGTACTTGCATTTTCAAACAAAGCTAAATAGCAACTAAATGGCCTGGAAGGCTTTTGTGCTTTAAAGTGAAACATGATTACGAATAGAGATCCTTAAAGTAATTTATGCACAATATACGTGTGCACAGTATAGGTGCTTCCGTCCTACGTTATAGCTGATTTTTATCACCAAACTACAAAAACCTACCAAATATTACATTGTATATTATTGTTGTGTTGCAGTAAAAATCGCTCCGTTTTAGAACGTAATTTGCTACTTGTAAATTATTGCAGTGAATAAACTTCAATCTTAATCTTATATCAAATATGTAAATGACACATGACACATAAAGAAGAACGAGTACTAATATGCTAAATTATAAAGTCGGAATTTTTCAAGTAACCAGAACAAGAAGAGCTTTGCTCGCAAAATAAACGTCCGTGCCATCACTAATATTACCGCGTATTTATGTAGATATTGTACGCAAGATAATTAAGCGTAATAAAGTTATTAAGATTTAGCATGTATATACTTCGAAGTTGAACTTGGGGTAGAACTATGAGCTCTAATTTTACCCCTTATCCACGGTAAATAATACGTTATTCTGGAATAGACATCTGGAAATCCTCCTCGTGAACAACCAGATCCAAAGGAAGTTATACCCACAAGATGCCATCTTCCATCCCTTAAATTGCACATCAGGGGTCCTTTTAAAAAACGAAGAAACGAGCAAGAATGAAATCCAGAACCCAAACTCAATTTTATGCATTATGTAGTAAAATTTGTAGGTTATATAAGCTATAAACATACCACCACTATCTCCTACACATGTTCCTTTATGAGTTTTTTCATCTTGAGGGCCAGCACAGATATGAAAGTTCCGAATCCCTATATGATAATGCCTTTGATAGATTTGGTCGCATTTTTCTTGAGAAGTGACATGAACCCACACCTGTAATTAATAAAGACGACGCCATTAGAAAAACACTTTATGTCACAATGACTTAGAAATATCCCTTGCACCCACTGCCAATTAATTCAGTTGAGATAAGGAAGCCGTTTATTGTTCAAATTCCAAATGGGACAATGCAAGCTCGCAGTACGCAAGAAGAACTCGTCCTTTAACCACTTTTATCTCACGTTCACGTGCACAGATGCAATTATAATTACAGCACTGGTGACGGGAATCATTTAATTAATTACTACCTTGTGTGTGACACTACCAGACATGTAGAGATAAAGCCTTTTAATTTTTTCAACTGAATTCACTAAACTTAAAAATGAAAAGGGTCATTGTCATTTTTTCAGAAGATTACATGATGTGACAGGAATTCTGCACACTTTAAAGGTTACTTCTCAAACTGGACTGCACTTTTCGACATCTTATAATGTAAAATATTCTTTATTGTATACAATGTACCTCATTCGGTTTCAATATATTCTGGTTCCTTCAGCTAAAAGACCACCGTTAACTAATTGTAAAATGATTGAAACCAACAGAAAGATGATTATGGTTATGGCGCACCATGTGTCGCTATAATTCATGACAGGAAGTCAGAACTAATTGGAAAGTTGTACTTCAAGAACAGGAGCGATTTTGCGGGTTTTCGTTATTATAAGGAGCATCTCCTCGATTACTACTATTTCATCGCTTGCGGTTTTGACAACTGTGTTTAAGCGATACATGACATGAGATCACCAGTCTATTATTTTTTGGCGTTCCCAATCTGCCAGGTAAAATTTCCGCTAAATTGTTGAGGTTTTAAGAAACACAGTTACCTTACTGAACGGAAGCGAGGGTTGTTGCGAATCAGTTGGTCATCGATGTGATATACCGTATAAGTCCAATGTTTAAGCATAAATTAATTTGACGACCGGTTAAGAACACAATGTATCAGCTCTGTCCTGCATCTTTTGATGATGGTGGGTTAAGTTCTGATTTTAAAGGTTCTCATTTTTGTTTTCCTCCTGCTTAAACATTGAATGTGACTTACCTTATTCATATTCATACTTGTATCAGTATCAATAAATATTTGATCAGCTTTGCCAGTCAATTGCTTTGCTATAATTTCGTTAGTTTGAAGAAGCTCAATCAAGAATTGTTACATTCTTGAGTACCAGAGAACAAAGTTAAATCAGAAGGGTTCATAACTAGTATTATCTTTTGTATAAAAAAATATATAGTGAACCAGTAAACCTTATTAATTAACGGGCCAGTCTTACACGTATGTAAGGATATGTGTGCACGTGTATTCCATTATAAAATGTACGCAAAGAATCAAGAAAAATGCTCGTTACAAATTAAAAGTTGAAAATAATTACTCCTTATCTTTTGAAGTTGGGTGTATAAGGCACAATAATGTATTATTTCATATTAAAGCATGCCATTCATAAAGTTTGTACTTCGGGAACGTTATTAGAACCAAAACCCTTTCAGTATCATCGGTTTAACTTGTAATTTTTTTTCGCAAGCACATGATCATGATCACGATCAACGATCACAGTATAAATATGATGCAGTTCAAAATTTGACCAAATGTAAGGTCGAAAGTAAAATCGACAAAAGGGGAAAATCTATGATTGTTACAGTAAAACTATAGGAAAACAGCGTACACATGGCAGAAAGTCGTTTTTGATAGGAATTAACATTTCAATGCAGCCAGCCATCTTTGTTGACTAATTGCACCGACTGAATAGAAAAAGTTCCAAACAAACTTCTGGTTTTGTACCAACTGAAATGAATAGACAAGCAAAAAGCACAAATTTTGTGTATGCTCGTCTATAATGTACTCATGGGATCTGGAGTATGGTCCAATTAATGAAGTTTATAAACCGTATCCCAACAATAACAAAAGAAAGCAGGTCAAGAAAAATATGGCAGCATGCCCCTGACCACTGCTAAGACAAAAATCATTTATAATTATAATACAGTAATGCTTCAATTGACGAGCTCAAACAAGCAAATCCACAGATTGTGCCTTGATTTTCGTGTCATTCAAAATCGTTGATTGCTCAAATCAGAAACCATCTGTAGCATTTATGACTTCATTTTCAAAGCAGAAAAAGTTCTTTGCGGTCTTCTCAATCGTTTCATATCATGATTCATTTTCATTTCTGCATAATTACCTGCTGCATTTTTGAAGAAAGTCTTCCTTTCGACGACTCCATTCCCCAACCAGTTGCAACGCACTTAAGGCCGGTCATATTGAAAGACAATGTTTGCACGTCGTCATTAGGCAAACACACAGGAGAAACTGTAGGCGACCACTGAATTGGTCTTGAAAGCTTCACAAGCGCTTTACACCCATGAGCAAAATCAGAAAAAATTAATTACAGAATGCCACAAATTTAAAAGCTACAACTTTTTCAAACTCCACAATAACATCCATACATCACTACATAATCTTAAAGGAAGGCGGCAATTAGAGCCAAGGTATCACTAATTTAGCAACAAAAAAAAGCAGTCGCGCGACATTCATACAATCATGTAATAGTCACCACTTACCACCAGGCAATGAAGCTGATGAACTGATAATGCGAGAAAATTTCATCGCCTAACGAAACGGATAAAAGCAATTATCCTACAAGTAATTCAAAAATTTACAATTTCCTATACATAACAATTGAAAGTGGCTATTTAAAAAAATTAATGCAGATTTTACTTCAATTATTCCATTCCTTTTTATATAGTCATCTTCAACTGTAATCCTATTACTCATCTTACAGATCATTATAATAGTGTTAGCCACATTTGCATCAGCACATCACTATGCACTTCTCATTGCATTGCCGATAATAATCGTCATCATTATGCATGTTGCAATTTTTTTCATTGTAATAGCAATAATAACAATAACAATGAGATGAAATGGATGTGGTTTTCACTTTCAACGGACTTGACTTGTGGCATGATGATGATACAAGAAATAGCCTATGTATATGCATTAAAAACAGGTTCATCCGCATCCCTATCATCAGACAATATTATTATCCAAACGCTCTTACACAAGAAAATGCCTATAGTGACCAGGGAGCCTTTCCTTGACAGCCTTGCCTTTCAGCAATAAGTCAAGCGAAGCTAATTTTTTCATTCTCATTTAATCTAACGTATGTAACAATGTACAAATGTGCATATAATGATAATAATATGCATATAATCCGGGGAGGTGGCTTTATGCCTATCATTTCAACTTTTTTTTCTGTCTCATTCCTCATATCTCGCTTGTAAGTATACCTACACACGACGACGCATGTAGTAATTAGTGTTCAACGACGTACCCTTCCACCCAATCGAATGTTTTATCAATAACAATGAATCTCATTGCGGTTTTTTTTGTTTTTAATCAGGAAAGCTCATTTAGCGGAATTGAATCGAGTCATTTTTATTTATTAGTAAGGAAAGTTGGAACTTTACTTTACTTTACGACTGCACTCTCGGAGGAGGCAGGTTGACGATGAGAATAATGAAGTGAGCTAATGATGGATATATGGATTATTGGATAAACAATAATACGTCGTTCTTGTAAGTGTTGGTGAAATAATGGTCTTCGATGACTTGTAATATTACTGACTACTGACACAATGAACTTTTTGTCTGGTTGTTGTTGCACTGACCATATTACTGCAAATTGTGGTGATAACGATAACTTATATTTTGAATGGAGATCGGCTGCCAGGTATAACCTTCACCTTTTCCTTCTCTGAGTAGCTAATTTGCATATTTGTCTCATACCTATACACTTTCGGTGTAGTTACAGTAAAATACACATAGTTTGGCTTTGCTATTTTATCATCAATTCTAGCACTTGGCTTGCACTTGACGATTTCTAGTAAGGTAGCGATGTTAATGAATTTGAATACGGATTTCCTTTACATTCTAATTTTCCTCTTAAAAGGGATAATATGATTGTTTTTATTGCTGTGGAATGCAGTGGTACAAGAAGGGATGCACTTTGCTCTGTAGCAGTTACGCCGCAGGAATCCTTTTTACCTTCACCAAGATATGAATTTGTTGGACTCTGTTCAAGAAAAAAGGACCTGACAAAACACTAAGCTGTTAGCATGATGACTATGATGAGGTGTTCTAATAATAAATTAATAAATAAGAGGGCAAGGAACCCGTTTTCTTCTGGTGCTCATACTACTTGCAAAGCAAAATGCAATGGCAAAAATGTGCATAATAATCCATTATCCCGTAATACAGAGAAAAGTGTAAAGGTCCACTTATATCAATCATTCTTGGAGCAAAAGCCCTTTCAAACCATTAAACTAACTCTTTATTTACAATGAACTGATTAATTTCTGGTTGGCAATGTATTTATTCTGCTTGATAGGCAATCATTGAGGCGATAGTGAATTAGTACCGGTAAGGCGTATTTTGATTGACAAATTAGTGTGAAAGCCGGCTAAAAGTAAGAATAAGAATTTCTACCGTGAGTCATCAGGGAAAGGAGTGGATGTACTAGTAAACCTTTTAACTCTACTAAAGGCAAGCGAATTGAGAAAGTGTGTCTCACGAACATGATAAAAGTAATTGATTCATTCATACAGTAATGCTTGTCGATAAAATAATGTAAAATATTTTGTGTTGACGAACCTATGTCATTGTCAAAGTCTCGGAATCGCTCGTGAACAAATACTCGGGAAACGCCAATCATCTTCTCCGTCCCTTCTGTCTTCGATCGATCATATTCTCCAGCCATAACGAACCATGAAACTCCACGTTGATTTAATCCAAAAAGACGGCTAGTTGTTGATGTAGTTCAAAAAGGTGTAAAATGCTTTCAAAATACACATAAATGTTCACATATCAAAATGCGGATCGAAGTTAAACTTACTTGCTGACGCAGTGTCCTGCTGTAATGACCCACTGTGGTCCCACCAATACGCCACCACTGAAACATTCAAAATAAACTTTGAAACATTTAAAAGCACTATGCAAAGAAGGTATGAAACCAGCAGAATTATTGAAGCATGTAGCGTTCCTAAATCCGCAATAAACTTTACCACCAATGTCCAATGAAGCCCATAGTGGGATGCTTAAGTTGCAGTGAGATCTGCCATGGCTGAAATGTTTTTAAAATGAAAGTCATTTGTGAAAGGAATCTCTCATGTAATTACTTTAATGGTGTTAAAAATGAGAGCATTTATACCCAAGCATATGGTTGGCTCAAAGTTCCTCCAACGATTCTCGCTAAAGGTCCTTCGATATCGGACGGATTTTTACTTTTCCATTTCATAACACGGGAATTAGCCCGGCTACGAGATGGACTGCTGCTGTTGCTGCCTTTTTTGCTTTTGAGAACTTTGCTACTTCTAGAACTGCTAGGGTATAATGAACTGCTGATATTACTGCTATTAAGCGTGAGTTGCTCATCTCCTCCTCGACCTCTTGACTCTCGATGCGTGTAAAACACACTAATTCCGCAATCTGTAAAATGGCGTACGTAAATTAGAAAAAGAAATGGGGAAGGAATAAAACTATAAAACTGTCATGTTTCTCCTTGCATTAGGGTGTCATTAGTGCATAAAATGTCATTGCTTTGCAGTCGTGTTAAATCGTGGAATAAATTATGCTAATGAATGATCTGTGTCCACGAAAAAAAGATAAGCTGGGTCGCTCCACCAGGTAATTAATAACTTGAATGGTCTTGGAAAAAGGGGTATACTACATTTACACTTTCTTATTTTTTTACAACTTTATTCAACCAACCAGCGCTCATCAGCTCAAATATTCCTTTTACCTTGAAAGTGCACAATAAATTTTTTATTGCGTATAGGTGCTCACATTACTGCAGCTTTATGGGTGAGCCCACATCGCATTAATCATTTTAGCTGACTTCAGTCTTACCACACACTGTTACTTAGGTATACTTATTACTAGTATGTTTTTACCTATTTAACTATACAGCAATTTTGATCTAACTAGCATTAAAGCGTGAGTACTTACAATGCTGCCATGTCAAATCAAGAACTTATCGTTAGTTAGTGAGTATAATGCCACCCTACCTACTTACAATCATGAATTAACCTTTTTGACTGCACTGACTTTTTAAAAACGCCGTAATTAGTGGTTTATTTTTTAACTTTGTTTTTCTGACTTTTAAAGAATTGTTTTTTTAAGTAAAATTGCGTATGAAAATGTGACACATTGCATTACACAGTTTTACATTGCTAAGAAAGAATCAATAACTAATAACATCTATAAATGATATGCAAAAACTGTGCGAGAGGAACTAATATCAAACCGGAAACTTTATCGTCAGAAGAATATAATATATACCTTACCTTAATATATTTCTACACATGCATGCATGTCTTTCATTTCTGATTCAATTTCTTTCTTTTTGCTTTGCGCGTGCTTATTACAGGACTAACTGAAGTTGACCAAATGAGCAAAACTGACCATTGACTACATACACTTCCATGTTTTAATTAGCGTATTTTGATTTTGGAAAATTATATATTACGTACTGTACGCTCTGACCTAAGCAAGCATTAGCTTCAATCAAACAAAGTAATCCTCCCCTTTATGATTATACTTATTCCATTGATTTCTATATTTATGCATATCGTTTTGGGCTACTGTAATTAAGCTTTAAATGACAAACTTTCGTTGAGCTCGTAGGCGTGTTATTACAGTGCGCTATCGCTATAGGCAGGGCAATAAACTTGCTACATTTTGCCACGTAAACCTTGGATATTTAACATTCATGGGGAAGTTTACAATTTGGCCAATTAAACTCCGGAAGAAATTGATTACTATGAAATAGCTCACTATATAGCATACATTTGCATGCATCCTGTTAACTTTTACTCGTGCTCGTTGCATTTGCTTTGATTGTTGTCGAAGTACAAATAAGCACAGAAGTGGGAGGTTAACACGGGAACTTCATTGTCATAGACTATATAAGTTCTCTAGTTGTTACAAAGATTGACCCTTTGTCCTTCATATTTCCCTAACTAAATATATCCTGAATGAGAGTAAACATGCAAAACATGATCAGACCAAAAAAGCGACATGCATTTTTACAAATTTTCCTTCTCAGCACACATTCTCAATTTCCTTCTTTACTGCCAAATAGCCATTAACGTCGCTTTCGCATGGATAACCTAATTTTTCCCATGTATGCAAAGTCATGATCACGCCGCCTTTTACTTCCACAGTTACTATACTATATACTGTGTTTTTCCTAAACCGTACATGCATATCAGCCACTTACATTTCTGCTGCCATATGTATAACTCCCAAAACCCGAGCAAGACAAAGACCATCTTATGAATGGCTTTCATTGTTGGGATCTACTCTAGGAAAATGTAAAGGAGCATTTTCCCATGAAAGATGAAGCATGTGAACGATTTTGATATTAACGGTAAAGAAAAGGTGAATTAAAAAAGAGCTCTTTCAAAATAAAAATTCCATCGTCAAAGGACAAAAAGGAGCATGCATGCATGCAAACTATATAGAGGGTAGTGTGCATTGTCGATGTGAAATTGTTCACAACATTTTCTTTCTTCAGTTAAACTGGATGAATGGATGAGTGAGTCGATTGTCGATACAAATCAGTGTGTATCGTGGTGCATTGTGAAGAAATGTATTAAATACATAAAATGTGCAATAATGTGCATACGTTTACATTATAGTTATAACACAATGGTCCACACAGCTTAGCATTCCTTAAGTCTGTATCGAGCAGGATAGTAACAATGTTTGTTCACACTTCGATAACACTTTACTTTTGCATACACAAGTATCCCTAAGTTTTCTTCTTAAATACTCCCATAAGGTTTCTTTTGAATTGCATAAAGTAGAATAATCATGGTCATAAGCGTGAGCTCTTTGCTTCCAAATTATTAACACTTTGGTGTATCATGCAATTCTCAGTCTTATGAAAGGGACTTCAAAGAAATTAGTGTGTGGAGCACAATACAAAATCTCACGAGA
The DNA here is from genome assembly GCA_027743935.1 of Sinodicranocentrus sp. ZH6. NCBI lineage: Eukaryota > Metazoa > Arthropoda > Collembola > Entomobryomorpha > Entomobryidae > Sinodicranocentrus > Sinodicranocentrus sp. ZH6. The sequence goes on from JAHZNA010000222.1 coordinate 9,624, forward strand.
AATACCTAAATCGTTTTTTAAAATTATTGTTTCGGCTTAATATTTAAGTATTTGAGAGTGCACTCTGTGTGAGTCGATGTTGGAGGAAGCTTGTTGAGGTTATGTGGGAAAGGGAAAAACGTATTCGTAGAATTTTAAATTATCTATTATACGAATGTAAAATCACTACAACTTGTACAAGTAACTTTAGACAAGTAAAAAGATAAAAAGCAATTTGCCCTACGCTGTATTTAATACACGCCTATGAACAACAAACGGCATTTTATTACAAACCGTCAAAACGCTCTCATAATCTATTGAGGTTCAATCACTTTTCATATTTGCACAATTTCGGTTTGATGGAATAGGTCATGGTTGTCTAATAGTTAGTTTTAAGAAACCTACTAACCGATAAAGACTTTATGTAGCTCATTCTTCTAACCAATACCCATTTCAAAAAATTCCGCAAACTTATATTTTGCCACATAATAGAATACGTAATTGCTTATCATGTTATCATCAAAGTCTGATTTGGTTTACTGAGCACATTTGAGAATATTACAATTACAAGTTCTACATTCGTTATGATATTCAAGCTTTTTTGGTTTTATAAACCTTGTCAACGACATTGCACCAACACTAGATTCAAGTGAGTCGGGTACAAAAGTACGAATTAGACAAATTATCAGCATCAAACTTACCAATTTTTTTAAGATGCTACAAGAATGTGTTTTAGATTTTGAGAAACATGTACACAGTTTGCAGTTTATAAATATGCATTGTGATACACTTAATCTTATCATTACCTTCACTATTTTCTGGAAACATATAATATGAATGACTCTTCTCCAGCACCTCGAATAGCACTAATGAAAATGTGAAAACATGAAAAAACAACGTTATACTCGTCAACGTCCTCCTTCCTATATTATCCCCTCTACCGTCCGTTTTTCTCGAATGAAAGAAAATCATTATTGGTTGTGTCAGTTCAATGATGTTGTTTTAATTATGATAAACCTATATGACATCAATCAACCAAACCTCAGAATGACACGTATTCCAACTTATTGTAAGCACTTAGTAAAACTGCACACCGGCACTTCACGACACATAACTCCAGAACCTGCAAAATAAACAAAGTTAACCTTTCAATCCGTGAAGCTCTCCACCTTGGTCAGTTGTCAGCAGATTCACTGAATTATGCAAACTGATGAGCTGAAACAATTCACCTTTACAATCATTACACAACAATTTTTTGTTAATAATAATTGCCCACACATAACAGAACAGGTAATCTCTAATCGAACTAACCAAGCTCCTTGGTATGCATGCGCATGCGGGGAAGGAGTCCTAAAGAAAACAATTTTTTATCTCATCTCAAGTCATTAACTTTCAGATGATTAACAAACAACGTAACAGAGGACACAGCAAAAACAAATGAGTATTTTCCTCTTCTCAGATTTCCCTCGGCGCGGCAGTGGAAAGTAAAACAGTAGCAAGAAGTTATAGTTGACGATTGGCAAGTTCTTCACTTCCTCTTTACTCACCACCAAGGGTATAGGATCATGACTGGCGATGATTATCAAACAGAAGCTAATGTCACTTTTTATTTTGCCTATATATTACGTTACAAAAGTCGGCAACCACTCACCAAAACAACTAGACAGACTGATATTTCGATTCGATTAGATCTTTAAACTTGTACAAGTGTCAAACAACAGAATTCCATTACAGGAAAAATGCTCATGTGTCAATGTCAATAAGGTTTTTTTCACAGACTGATATTTCGATTCGATTAGATCTTTAAACTTGTACAAGTGTCAAACAACAGAATTCCATTACAGGAAAAATGCTCATGTGTCAATGTCAATAAGTCTTTTTTTCTTAGTTTTCAATAGATCGTGCAATATTATAAAATACTTGTCATTTCACCTCCACAAACTGAACATGCACTCTGCTCACGTTCATGTTGTTTTATGTCGCACGGCGCAATGCGCTTCGTCCACGATTTATTACGTTAATACATCCTTGTACGAAAAACTAGTCTTATTAAATTCCCCTGTTACACATATGTACCCTCAGAGCTTCATATTGTCACTAGACTAGAATTTCCATTGTCTAACTACAACCGTGTGACGACTTTGCATGAAGAATGAAGACTTGCTAGTCACAACTTACTACGAACTACTACCATGCTCACAACAAGATTACCGGCATATCATCACACGACGAGCCACGATTGTCAAGAGGAAAGAAAAGAAAGAGAGACTATTTTGTATTTGAGTGTAAGAAAAAAGTCAGTCAGTCAGTGGACTAGTAGTAATAAAAAGCGATTTCAGCCACAACAGCAACCCTAACACCAGTAGAAGAGATGCAAGCTGCATTGCAGTGCATATCTGCAAAAAAACGCTCTTTTTGTGCTTTTGACTCGAAGATTTGTATATTCACTCACGGTAACGATCTTCATCAAAGCCAATGTGAAAGATAAGGATGAACAAAGATTATCTCCTCAAGTCACAAGGCGTCTTACATTGGTTCGATTTTTCATTTCATGTAAAGCACGGCGTAAAAATGGATTGCAGTTTATAATGCATGAGTATATGGATAGATAGGGTTATACTTGAAAAGGAAAATTATAATATACACAGGTTGCATTTTATTACTGAGGGTGAAGACCGTGCACGTTTTTCAACAAAAGTTTGTACTTTACGAAAATTGTACAGACATAAATATAATAGCCGTGGTGGCGGAGGAGAGGATGGAGATGATGAGATGAAGTTGATGCGGGGTCATCCCTTCATCACCGCTCGTCTACTAACTAATAGCACGCACAATAATAATAACCTTTCTAACAATGTAAAATATAGGAAAGGGGTAAAGCGCTATCGTTACATCGTGAATGTACTGATTTAAATGAAGTCGTGTTCGGAAAAAGTGATTCTGTCAGTAAGTCTGCTGGTGGTGGTGCTGGGAAAAGTAGCAAAAAGGTGGACATGGGGAATAGAGAGAATCAATTTTGTAAACTAGAAAATGTGCCTAACAAAGCTGAACGCTTTTTTTTCAATGTGACCACAAGAATTGTCAATTCGTCACAAAACCATTCTAATGATATGATTATGGTGATGAGAGGAAAAAATTGGAGTACAGTTTCTTTTGGCAAAATCCCTAGCTCATAGTATTAAGACTAGCTTTTAGGTATGTATGATACTTATATATCCGTGTGGAAAAATGAGAAAAAGTGATTTAAGCGTTTTCCTGCAAATGATTTTGATACCTCAACTCGTTACACATTAAGTTTGTTGGATGCGTTGTTGCATGCATGTAAATGAAAGTAATATGCAAAAAAGTGATAAAAACAAAAGTGAAAATATCAGCGCACAGGACAACGACATTATCTTGTACGACGAACGACGGAATGAAAAGCCAAACCTTGCACAAAGGATAGGCTAAACTTAATGAAATATTGGATAGTGGGTACACCAAAAATCCTGTAAAAATCTGTCAGTAGGCAATTTTAGTCACCCTTATCTTGAAACTGATTACTCTTACCTACGCATGCTTGCATGCAAGTCGATATCTCCAAACAGACGACGTGTGCGTAAAAGTTTAAATGAATATTGCATGCGTGCCATTGCAGATTAATTCAACAAGATTGTTAGAAGGACGCATGACGAACTCCTACTCTTACTCTTCTAAGATGATGACTGATGAGTCTGATGACCATAATGATAGATCTAGTTTTCGGAAACAGACATTGTTTTTTTCATCAAATCAATTCAATAAAGTCTTGGTTTTTTCTTTGTGGTAGGAAAACAATCTTTAATCTAATGTTAATGACTTAAAAAGGGAAAGGAGTTTTTTTGTTTCAAACTTTGTCTCCCTTCTTTTCTATCTTTTAAAAACACTCGAGTTTTCTTCTCCTAAGTAATCATCAACCTGTCAAATACAATCGACAATCACTGTCATTTTACAGAAGTTTTTGCAACAAGTATTTAATGAAACCACCTAGCAAAATATTCAGTTAAGAAAAATTGCTAATCACGCACTCACAGACTCTCATGAGTTGTGCCTCGTAAATAAGTTAAATTTAAGCAATTTTATGTCCACAATCAGGTATTTAATTACCTTCATCATTATTGAAAGATCATGAAAACAATCAGAGTGTGCATTGTTTTCAAGAGAATCGGTAGAGATAGCCTTCAGCAGTGTTTCGTTGGATGAAACGACGTTGATTCTAGTTTCATACATATTTGCAGTTTATTTAGTTAATTTGCATTTGCATCAACCAAAGTGAGAATTATACACGCACTATATTTGTATGAATTCTCATTGAAGTCAATTCGTATGCATGAGGTTCAATGCTTTTCATCAACTTTTCTCATTCGTGAATATGAATTTGACGTATGGAAAAAATTATGATTGTTATCCTGTTATATTTTACACAATTTAAACAAAGTGAAAAACGATATTCTATATAAATGTAGATACCTAATTTATGTGCATTTATGATATTAAGCGTACCGAGTGGAAAGCAGCAGTGGTCATGTGTATGATATATGTATGTTACCAAGAATATTTTGTGAATTTCAGCTCGGATCGAAAGGTATCAATACCAATGAGTGCTCCGACACATAAACTAATTCAACTTGGCAGGTCGGACGGAGCAATAAAATGCTAGAAATCGCAGCAGTTGGTCCCTCCACAAATAAAATTATGCAGATCAAGTTCAAGCTTTATAGGTGTCAGTTTAACTGGCTAGCCCCATGAACATCATTGCTTTATGTATTCATTCAAAGATATATACGTTCTTGAAGTGTGGTGGATTTACATAAAAATCCTCCTTTGTATTTTAATGAGTGTCTTGCTGAGAGTCAAAAATATATTCTCAGTGATTTCTCGCATGTTGGTGTTTTGGTCAGTGTTCAGAGAACATCGTCATACATCATATTTGCTAGATATTCACTTGGGCATATATGCACGGATTTTTGTTTTTTACTTTTTCATTCTATCAACACCTCCAAATATTCCGTTGACAGGCTCATTCATGGTTTGCACAATTCATACGCACATCCACACCAACTCACCACTGCATTGTTGCTGTACTGGTGAAGCAACAGGATAAAGGATTATGATACACGTGTAAAACACAAATCTGTAATTGAAGTCAGTGGTTCAATGTGTAATATAATCTTTGCATTTGTTTATGCATAAGGTGCACAGGGTTCATCCTCTAATTTTATTGACAACGTCAGGTCAGGTCTCGTTTGAACTGTAATAAAAAAAACTTTTGCTGTAAGAATCCTACATATTATCCTTTAGCTGCAGCGCAGAACAAAATTTTAATTCAAATCAAATTTTAAATGCAGCAAGTGTACATACGTTCTGTTCTGTTCTGTTTGCCATGGAGGTGGTATTGTCACTTTGGCACAAGCTCGACATTACGCTCAGCCAACAAATTAACGTACGCTTGTAGTAATGGCCGAATCATCAGTAATATGGTAGCGATACCATACGAGTGCTAGTAGCTATGTTTTTCAGAGATCAAGTTCTAGTTTTCGTTATTTAAAAAGAAAAAATGTTTCTATGCATAATAGAGCGATGTAAGGGATTCATGTTTTGTACGTGTGCAAAGAAAGGCCTGCATAATATATTCACCGGCATTGGCAAGTTTGAAAGGATATAAACAATGACAGTAAAAGTTTTTTATGAGGATGTCGCCTAACAGATATACTTTCAAACTTCAATCGTGCGAAGTAGTGATGTGCCAAGCAAGATGATCTTAAGATGAGAACAAAATTGACGGCAAGGCCATATGGAAACATGCACGCCCATCATGAACAAGCAATTTCTAGTTGTCATCGTCGTCTCTTTTGTCGTTTTGTAAGAGTATTTAGCTATATGCTACAACTATAATTGATTGTGGAAACGCTACTTTTCAAAGTAGCAAATGCTGTACGTCCAGTTTCAATTAAAGGAAAAACAAACTCATTAGTAGTGCTTTTTTCTGTTTTTTGTGTATTGGCATCACTTTCTTTGTGATTTTTAAAAGTTACTTTTATCTTTATTTATGATACAATTCAATTTTACAAATTTCACTACATATGTGACGACAGAAATATTTAAGAACAGCGGGATCGAGGATGTAGATTGCAGTTGACACAACAATGACAGTTGTGTGTTATCACTTGAGCAAAATTACAAGGAGAATATTGACTCATTATAAAGCGGCTCATTGGCCATTTTTTTGATCTCTTCAACTTCACCAGATTAGAATAGTCATAATACTTAATCATTCTTTACTTGATCATGGCTTTAGTGATTTCGCATCTTCATGCCAAGACATCACAATCACAGTGAGTTAGCTACTGTTTAATCAATGTTTTTACACCTTCCTTCCATTTATCCTACTCTTGTGTTCTCTCTGTAACATGCATTAGCGTGCAAAACAAGCTTTGCTTTCAATTTGAATCTAAGCCGGTTTATTGCTTCAATAATATTCCTGAATTACACACAAGTTTGTAAAATGGTAATAGATGGTGGATTAGAATAAATGTATCAACAATAGAAAAAAATTACTTGCACCTAGGGAGGCGAACGAGCATTTTCTTATTATCACATTTTATTTTAATATAGTTACCTTAAAAGATTCTAAACCTTACGTGTTAGCAGTAGTTGAATGTCCGCTTGCTGATGTCATCATTGTTTTGTGAATTGATAGAAAGGATAAAAATGTGACAACTTGAAGGATATTCTAAATTTTTAAACAATGAGGAAAATGAAATACGATTATACGATTCTTTTCCTTTATTTTCTGTCGTCTGCCAAAACACAGACATTTACTTTCTTCATATTACTACACTTTTTTAAGGATGAACCTCACTGTGGTGTGGTATGGTATCTCTCAATGTCACCCATAAAGTAACAGACAAATGAAGACGTAAAACATGGGAGGTTGACAGACAAGATGAATAGAATGAGCTGTTGTTGTGAACCTTAGCTAATATATGTTACTTCTTGATTGTTTTTTATACAAAATTCAAATGTCTTTTTCATGTCATGCAAAGCTTGTTGGTAGTTCAGAGGTGACTTACCAACGTGAGAGGTCTAACTTTCGTTCCGAATTCGTTAAAAATTGTCGCAATTACTTTACCTTTAGTAATACCATATTATTGCATTTATTTTCGCAAGAAAAAGGTTGGCGGAAAATTTATTGTTGGGAAGAATTTCTCAACAACTCTCTTCTAAAAATTCATTAAAAAGTAAAGTAATAGTGTGTAAGTGTGTAGAAATGGAAAGTTCAAGCTTTTCAAAGTTTGACAAGGTTATTAGCTTTGCAATTCTAGCTTCACTCAAGCGCATGGCATTATTATCTTTGGGTGACATGTTGCCAGTTAATTTTATTATGTATGTGATTTCTTTAATCAGGATGAAAATTTGCCTTTTTATACCCAACAATAAAGTGCATTCTGAGCTTCTCCAAACCACCCAGTAAATGTGATTTTTTTCTATCACGATTTACGACATCACATAACTAGCAACCTGAAGTCCCAAGGGGGGACTTGAAAGTTAAATTAAAACTACATACTCTGATTAGTGAATGAAAGGTTTTTCAGTGTCAGTCGGATCCGGATTTTGGGATAATTGCGTAAGGGAATGGACGAAAACTAAACAACACAGCAGTCCATGTACATTACATTCTGGAATTCGAAATCTGTTTTTATAGCTTTACACTTTTGTTTAAGTTCATATTTTACCGAGACGTGCAATATCCATCCTTTCAATTTTGTAAATGTTTTTAGAAGATAAAAAAAACTTAAAAAGGGTAAACGACAAGAACAACTTATGATGCGCTTGTTTTACTGGTAATAAATAAAAAACTTGATCAGCTTGCAAAAGATAGTGATGGCCGGCTGCTCAATCAAAACCCAAAAGTTTTTTAATATCTTTGTGCAATCATTAAAGTTTAATGAAACTTCTACTCCTGATTTGCCGTTTTATTTCCATTTTATGCACCTGTTTAATAAAAATTTGGAGTAATTTCCCAAGAAAATTACCAGCTATATACATAATCGGTTTAAGCTTTTAAAATATAGTACAAGGCTTCTAAAGGTAATTTTTTTGAAAACATCTTTTCGAAAATTGTGAAAAATGTTGACCAATAAAGTACACCTAATTGTGACAAACCCATCACCATCGATAGGTTTTTGCATAGAAAATGAATATTGTATTTTTCGCTGAATCATAATGCATAAAATCTAAATTTGTAAACAATTTTGAAATTTGGGGGATGTGATATTCGCAACTCAATAATATGTTCTTTATAAAAAGCTTGCCACAAAGTTACGAAAAGCACATAGATTTTCCGATCGGATCTTTCGATTACAGATATGTATCGTTGATTGCTACTCCATTTTAAATGCACTTTACTTACCATTAGAGTGCCCCTGAATTGCATTGAGTGCATTTTTAGAGAAATTAACTCAAGTACCTTGTAATCAGCTACACAACATTACAGGCCGGTTTTCTTTTCGGCCATTTCGAAGTGTTTCTCCTTTTCACTGCAATAAAGTACCGCCAACCGAATGGACGTGTACACGTAATGTGCGTACGTGTCATCTTCGAGTTCTTATAAATTACTTTTTGTCTAACCGCATTTTGACAACTTGTAGAAAGCTCTGATTCAAAGACTCTGATGATTGCTTACTATTACAAATATTCAATACTTCTTACACAGACACGTATGTATCATAAACATTGTTTCTTTCTAGGAATTGTTTTCCTGATTCATTTAATTGTATAAAGCGCAAGTTATGGCTGAAACCCTTATTGGGCATGTTAGTTAGGTTTAGGTAGCAAATTATGAAGCTGGACTTGGACTTGATTGAAGATCTACAAACGTGCCCATTCGCTTATCAAGAGGCTTTACTTCTGCTGTTATTCTATGTCTGGCACAAAAAGCAGTCATACTTATTTCATTGAATGTCTTTACATTTCAATTTTCTCATTATTTTTGATTATTGGTTAAAAATTTTCACTGGCTCGTGGTACCGTTGAGTTTACAAGCTAAAACCCTATTGTGTCAACAAAAAATGCTGACTATGGGAGAATAACCTGCAAATGGGTCATTGGAGGGACGCACAGAGGAAAATATTGAGATGATGATAATGATGATAATAATAGGTAACTATTCGGGTGGAGTGTCTTTATGGTTTTCATAATTATTGAATTCAAGGAAATTTAAGAGTACAAGTAAAAGAAGTATAACTAGAAGTAAATGTGGATCAACGCATTACTGGGCACATATCGATACATTTATGATAATGATAACTACAATCGCTAGAGTCGTATCAATGAAGTCAAGATTAGTTTATTTTACCATAACTCGAAAATCAAGAGATGGCAAAAGTGATATTTCTTCCAATACATACATTTTTTGTTAGACTTTTGTGTTTCATCGGTTAAGCCAGGGTCATTGAATGAAACCAATCAAGGTATGTACGATATTACTTGCCGGTCAACCTAAAGTTACACCTGAACGCAACTTACCACTAACACAATGATTTCCTAATTTTAATCCACTGGTAGAACAACAAATCATTGCTTATAAGAATGCCGAGTGATGAGATGACTAATAAGTGTTTAGCAGATTATATGCTGGCATTTTATGGCTATTGAGAGGGTTTGAATTAATTTAAAAAGCTCCAGCTATCGATCAGTATCCCTGATCATTATTCAAGAGCGAATTGATAAATTTTATTAGATCATTTATTTGTTTAGATTTTCCCATATAATATTTGTTTAGTGTTTTTAAAAATCCTCTCCTGAGACTGATGAGTTTAAGTTAGCAAGGGCCCTTACGTAAAATACTGGCCAATTCGCTTATCTTGTACGGTTTATTAAGTTTCAGATTGAATAACACTTTTTCCTTTAAAGAATACCTTCAGGAAGTGCTTGTTAATTCCTTATCCCAACATAATTAAAACTGTTTGATGAGCCCCATGCATGCATGCTACATTCATGATCCATACATACATGACATGTGTATTTGAGTTTTAAGAAATAGAGACTGCTTAAGCTTAACATGGATTTATAGACAATCGCACGCAATTTGTTCTAACTTGTTCTGATTTCTTTTCTGGTGACAAATAACAATGCGAAAATTTCTTTTGTATTCCTAAAGGAAAGAGTTTTTTGTCAACTTTCAGCTTTCATGAATTTCAAGGGAGACTCAAAATGAGCTTTAAAGGATTGAAAAGTGAAGGTAACTCATTTTCCTTCTAACAATTAAAGCGTAATAGCCACAAAATGAATGGCATCTTATATTATTGCACCTTGCACCGTAAAGCAATAGGTATTGACGATTTCGGTATACAAATACACTGCACTTCGATTTGAAAGTGAATGCTGATTCGTTACTATATTCAATACAGCCATTCATTCACACATCACATTTTTTCTAAATTTTAAATAGAGCAATTTATTAGCGGTAAGTATTAATCAAAATACCAACACAAAAATATACACAATTGGACCTCATCCTTGCGTGCGTGTACACTAATTTAAGATAGTCCACTTCTTTACGTGCAGGTAAACATAATGATTTAAAATCAGGAAAAGGGATACAATAACGATAAGGTGTCTACACTTTATTAACAAGCTGAGCACCAATACCGCCCAGTGATCGAATAAGCTCCACAGTATATTGCTTTATATTGCAGCAAAAAGTGCACGATGATCATGACAGAAAAAAAGTTGCATGACATTGATCCTGTCATGCTGAGTTTATTTCTCTTTTTATGCACAAAAACTACGTTGTAAATATAATGATGACACCTCGTAAAAACTTCACAAGGAGCGATCTCTCGTTTCATCTCATCATTATACTTAAATTTACAATGCTCCTGAAAGAATCATCTCTCTTATGTACCACCATCTCGCATGTCATGTTGCGTGATTGCATGAATAATGCAGATACAAGATTATTGAGACCGACATATATGATACATGTCTAAATCTAAATTATGTGTAACAAGGGCGTTTTACGGCTAATATTATCTTTGCGATGGTTTTTCTCCTGCTCATGGTGCTATGCTGCTTCATGTGCTTAAGGACGCTATCTGTAAATGACTGTTTTAAGAGCATTCTATCGTTCGATTCAGTAGATTTCTTTTTTTTGAATGAACCTTTAATTACAACCGTCACCTGTAACGAAAAACAAGAACTTGTTACACCTTGCCTTCATCAGATTTTTCTAAACTCGCCTTCCCCGGCCGCCGGTAATACTTCAATTTTCGATTTCTGATTGTCAAAGGTTAAACGCCTTTTCACACGCTCTAGCTTAAGAAAAAAGTGAAACAGGTTTCCTCTGTAAGAATCAATTACACGCGAAAAAGTTTAGCTTGAGTAAAGTAGTTTCGATGCTGGTGGAATTAGCCATATAATTAGTTTTTAGCAGTGGATTTTTAGTAATTATAAACATACATGCTCAAACGCCGTACCGTTCTAGTTTAAACAAAAATGACACACACAACACACGCATAGTAATTGTTCACCAGTTCAATGTATATTGTACAGGGTTAGTTGAAACAAGCTGAACACTTCCAAAAATTAATATCCCAGAACTCGTATTTAAAAAGACTCATGTGAGAGTATACCTTGATTCAACTAACCCTTTATTTATTTCAATGAATTTTTAATCTTTACGTTTCGCCGTGTAATTATTTTTGTATAACAATAAATTATTTGATATTTACAACTCAATTTCTCGGCGTGTTAAATTCTTCCCAAACGTAACCAGTAAGTTATCTATTATACATCTGGCTGATGATGGGGTTGCACATCTTTTCCAATTCACTTTGCATCCCTTCAAATTGCTCTCTTTCTGCTTGTTGGTTGTTATCCAACCATAGTATGATGGAATTGCATTGTTCAAGGATTTTTCTACGATCTTCATCTGGAAAGCAAAATCCATCATTTTCAACTTAATATTTAATACTAATAATAACCTAACTAGGTACGATAAGAAAAATCTAATGAAAGAACATCAACTTGACAATACCTGAAATTTTCGCTTTCACATTCTCATCACTGAGTGTGCTTTTCATGTAGAAGCAGTAGCTCTCCAGACTTATTTTGGCTGATACCCGATCTTTTTGCCTTTCATCATCATCCTTATACATTTATCTGTACCTGCACAAGCACATTAATTTGATAATCGGCAGCCGCGGAGAAGATTTTTTGCTTTTTGGTCGGAACGGTTGTATTCCTTTTGATGACAGTAGCCATAATGCCACCGGCTGCTTCAATGCCCAAGCTAAGTGGTGAGACATCGAGAAGGAGAAGATCATGTATTTCTTTGGATTTGTCACCCTGCAAAATAGCTGCCTGGACTGCAGCTCCATAAGCAACAGCTTCATCTGGGTTAATGGACTTGTTGAGTTCCTTTCCATTGAAAAAGTCCTGCAACAACTTTTGGATTTTGGGAATACGTGTTGAGCCTCCGATAAGAACGATTTCATGAATTTGAGATTTTTCCATCATAGCATCGCTGAGAGCCTATATATCAAGAAGCAAGATTACGTGTTCGGTTTTTATTACTTCATGAATAAAATAAATCAATAAAAAATATCGATTCAAAAGTCCTTCTACCACGCCGATTTGTCCTACGTATAATAAATAATTAAAGCATGCATTGATATATTAAAGTATCATCCGTCATTCTTGTTGGCTTGGCTTACACTCGACTTCTTTTCAACATCCTTAGTCGCTTGGCGCTGTGAGTCACTAAAATAGGCAGGAACTGTCACTACTGCATCTGTAACTGTCTTGCCTAAATAAGCTTCAGCTGTGTCCTTCATTTTTGACAAAATCATTGCAGAGATCTTTTCCGGAGAAAATCTCTTATTTTCGCCTTTGTATTTAACAGATATGTTTGGTTGTTCATCATTACTGGTCACTTTAAATGGCTAGTGTTTCATGTCTGATTGTACACATTCATCGTTGCACTTGCGACCAATCAAGCGCTTGACATCTGCATCAAATAATGATTAAATTTTAATCACGCGTGGCCGGCGTGGCGTCTGCTGGAATTTTCATCGCACTCACAGAAATATTAACAAAAACTCAACCGTCGTTTTGATATTAGGAACTCAAATATGGTATTATCAGAAACCGTATTGACAGGCGCTCTACGTCGGTAAAAGCAATAATGCTGGGAATTGATCATTTGCGATTATTTCAACTTTCCCGTGTCAAAGACTCCTACTCAGGAATAGGTTGTACCCAAATCGATACCGATTGCTGGAGCTTTAGCCATCTTCCGGACTTCACGATTTCTTATC
>JAHZNA010000223.1:0-27855 GCA_027743935.1 Sinodicranocentrus sp. ZH6
ATCTACCTTTTTGTCCGCAGGACATTTCGATGCCTTTAATAATTGACTTTTTTAAAAGTTCCAGTAAACCTTTCTTTCAATTTGTGTTAGTTATCAACGTTTTATGCCTACTTTTTATGCACTTTATGAACAAATTGTAACTGTGTCTTATCATTCGTTGACAACATATAAGTATAATATTTCTATTTCAATGTGGCTTCTCATTTTCGTCGTTGTATTCGCATGTTATTGCATGTTGTACTAATGATAAGTAAACTAACAAAAAATCAATTGATATAAATAACTTCGCCGTCTGAATCGTTTGTCCATGCAGCTTTCTCACTTCTTTTATTTTACAATTTTAGATTGAAAGTGGGTGGTCTAACGTGTTATTTTGTAAATGCAAACATCTGAGTGGAAATTTTTGATTACTGATTACTGTGCTACAATCAAACTAGCAAACCTTATGCGCTATAGTAAAGTCAACAATTCCTCTTTGTTGACTTGCTTATTCGTTTCATTGTATTCCCATTAGATTATTAAAAGAAGTTTCTTGTTAAGCTGTCGTCTTAAGCAATTAGCGAATGGTAAACATGGGCAAATATCGGCAACATCAAACTTAAGTTTACTTTAATAAGATGGATTGTCATGCTTTTCTTGTAAACTGAAGACATTTCCCATATCTCACAGACATGACTCGCATGCTGAAACCTAAAAATACATTGTTTCTATCTACTTCGCGATTTTAATTAAGCTAAGTAGTTAAGGCCTGTAATATTCTCGTTCAATATGCTACGTATGCAGTACAGCACATCACATATATTCATGTGCACACCTCCTTTGGGACATATGTCACAGCCTAACAATAAGTATAACTCGTAATAAGTATCTCATCGTCACCAACCTTGGGCTTTTCCTACTGCTTACATATATCTTTAAAGAATTAAGATGAAAACCGACGTCCATTTGAACGTTGTTTCATGCATTGTGGTATTTATCAGACGTGGGAAGACAAAATTATTAGTCATCTTTTCAACTCCACCCTTTTATTTGCTCATTATTTGCTAATAACAAGATGAAGCTTGTGAAAAGCCGCTATGTGGATAAACACAAGACTGAAGTAGGATGGCAGTGTGAGGGTTTAACAAGAAGTTAATAGAAGTAGACATTAATTCGTTAGTACTCTTACAACAAGAAGCACCAATTGCTTGCGTTGCTTTCATTATAAATGCTTGTCAGGTGCATATATGTAGAATAAAAAAACACCAACGACAATCATCACAGGGTTGAAAAATGTCTCGTGTAGTTACGAAGTAATAAAAAAATACATTCCAATTTTTTAAACCTCGTATGACATGTTGCGGTATCCACCTACCACCTAAGCTATTCAATGACAAAATAAAATAACATCCTGAACGTCTCATTTCCCCTGAAAAAGTAATGACGAGGTTGGTTTCCACTTTGTGTTCGTCGTACAGGTGTGGTGATGTGACAAATCAAATACCATTAATCCTGTGTTCAACTTTACATGACAAAGCTTTTACGATGCGACTTTTCGAATATGCTAAAATCATTAAATATTAAAAATACCTAAGCCGTCTTCATTTTCAAAGGCGCTTGCGTCAAATTTAAAAGTAGGATTACTTGGATGACTTTTCGCAGAAATCCGTTTTCACTCTTTCAAGTATTCCTCGTTTCACTTAAGCGTGTAATTGAAATTCATACTTAGTTTGAATATCATCCCTCGCCTTGTCAGCTCATCAGTCAACTTTTATGATGTGTCATTCTCGAGACGAAATACTCAATTTAATAATTATATAATTTGGGTAATGCTTTCATCGACAGAATAAGCATGCCTAAGGTTTTCTTCTAGTTAATGCATTTTTTACGTATTGCCTAATTGTTTACTTAGCATAACGAAAATTTTGGTTTTTCATTGCAGTTATGTACACATAAATGTCATGTCGCTAGTATGACAGCGTTGGGGCAAAGCACTTTACAGAAGAACAAATTACACTCTTGTGTGACTGATGTCTTCGTCACATTGTGGGAAAAACTTTTTAATTTATTACATCAATCTTTTCCCAATCGTTGTATTGACTTGAAAGGACTCATGCGTTAGGGGCATTGTGCCCTCCTCACTTTGACTAACTAGAACACACTAAATAATGGACAGTTGTGTTTTAATAAGTATCATAGGAAAAAAATTGATGTGGTAACTGGTGCGTGTTTTGCTCAGAGCTTAAAATAGTAGTGACAGTAAAGCTTTCGTTCCCTAACGGATAGCTTTCCGTGGAGGTTGTCTTTCATGAGGAAATTGGTTATTGCAGATGTGTTAATATTATTCACGGCATACAGGGTACATTCCATTATTCACTGTTCATCCGTAATGTTGTATGATTATTGCTGAACCGAAGAAGGAAAAGGTTTTTTGTGGGATTTATGTTTTATTTTATGATGACTGACTGACGATAGTTTTAAACCACTCGACTGTGCAAACAGTCATTTCAAAATTGAAAATTGTTCAAATAAAGTCATCCTATATCTTTCACATCCTTTTTCTCATCCCACCATTATAATATCCCATTCTTGTACCATCCAATATCTACACGGTTGCATGGATGTATTACAAAGTCTGCTTTTTGCCTCTCTGATCTGATCCCGAAGGTCCCTGCGGTATCAAGCCTTGTGTTAACGCGATACTATAAATTGACTATCTTTCTACATCCCTTGAACATGACTAGTGAAACGTTAAACGCTCACGAGTCCATTATTATTAGGGTAGAGGAGATGAGAAAAAAGGAGTGAGCGGAAAATCTGAGAATTTCTATTTCATTCAACCATCCATTCAACTCCTCTTTATTTAAAACTGTAGTACAAAAATCCAATAGTATATTTTTTCTCTTTTGGTGATACTGGAAATTCATTCCCTCATACATCCGGATGAAAAAATCCAAGTCGATCAAGGAGCGAAACAAAAAAGGAAGAAAAAACTTAAATCGTTTTCTTTTTAATACAAGCATGATGTATTTGAGGAAGGAACCTTTAGCTTAAAAGTCCGACTAAAACCCCAGTCACAAAGTCAGACACACTTTGCTCGAAGGAGTTGATGCAAGTGTACATGAATTGAAAAACGAGTGAACGAAGCAATAAATGTCGACTAGAAGGAAAATCACAGCAAAATATATAGAAGAGGAGATTTCAGCTGTCATATGAAGTTTTTATAATATACATACATGTTCATTGTGACATACAAAGTAAAAGTGATATTATTTGAGCTGTACATATAGAGTTCCCTTTGGGTTAGAATATGTCGCAAATGGCATTCTTCCACTTCTTTGAAATTGCGGTTTCATTCATCATCTCGGTATGAAAAACTGAAACGTTATGTTCATTCAATTTCCCACATAGAGAGCACAGAGCTGGTAGTAAAAAGCTTTCTGATTTATATTTCTCTCTTCTGAAACCACGCATGTAATACCAGTTCACTCTCAGAAGAATGTACATAAACGTACCTATATGTGATGCGATCCCGATGTCAGGGAGAAAAGTAAGTAAGCAAGCAGACGGCATGACTGTGAAAGGGAGATAGACTGGATCATATATCATTTATGGACATGTGTAGATTGGTTTGAAATCATGAGCTACCAACTCGATTTCACTAACTTTGCCCATTTACTCACGCTACTCTGGCAAAAGAGTTTAAAGCATAATAGTACAAGGCAAAAGTATATACTTTGTGATTTGATGTTGTCTTTATTTTGGGGAGACTTATGAAAAAAAGCATTTTAGACTTGGAAAACTTGTAGCGTTTTTATTGCAAATATAACGGTGACATGGAGAAAATGATGGAATATCTGCAAGTAGCTCGAAGGGCCAAAGTACACATGATACTGGAACGTATTTTCATTTTGATGGAAATTTTGTATCGACTCGCATGAAATCTACTACACGTAGTTAAGTAATATATATGCTTGCGGTATATTATGGTTTTTGATGTGTGTCATAGTTTATAAGTGCTCCTGTATGATAGAACCGTACGTGTGGAAAAAGCAATTTCCCGTTTGTCAGCTTATGCATGCATACATATCATCTTATCAATAAAGAACCATTCCTCTGTTGCATCTCCCTTTATTTTATAATATACCTGACAACCTCAGCATAACGTGCCGCATATCGTTTAGTTATTTATTTTACGCTGGTTTCTGGTTTGTAAAGACACCAAAGACAAGTGATTTATTCGCCGTATTCAAAGCATAATTACCGTAAAATCCATTTGCATTTAAGTCTGAGAAGGCATCAGGAAACTACGATGAAAGAACCAAACCTAAGTCTATATTGTTTCAAATGTGATCTGTTTGTTGACACACATTTCAAATACTGACGCAGTTATCCTTAAGGTGGTTTAGTAAAATATTGCAATTTGCTCATCCCTGAAAATATATAATAGTTAAGTTTGGATAGGAAGGAACAACTCTCGGTGTCTGTAAACTCCTGGATGAAATAAAATGGGAATGTTGCGTGATAGAAATGAAATGGCAGAAGGGTAGTGGAATCTATTACTAAATAATTAATTAGATATGAATATCTCTTTCCTGTATACCACAGGGGGAATTTTCTCTGGGTGGCGTATGTCCATTTCTGGCATGTCACAGCCATCAAGGGTTGAAGAGCATGATGCAAACAAGATAACGTGTAATAGACACATTATGAGTATTTTTGAAAAATTCTCGTTTCCATCATACATACGTGCGTATTTGTAATTGTAGGTGAGACGGTTTCTGGTTGTTTGCGTAATTGCATGTAATGACTATGGCTAGTGCATAAAAGCTAGAGACATGCAACGGTGTATGTTCCTTGTCTTTCTGCAATAATAACCCAACAAGTTGAGGTACATGGCATGTCAAATCTTCATAAAGTGTTACTGAATATTTTATAAGATATGAGTGCGACGCAAGCAGTGCTAGTGAGTGAGGGTGGCTACGTGACAATTGACCTTTTGCTCTGTCAATCAACCTTCTGTGACCATTTTACTTATGAATGATCAATTGTTTCTCTCATTTTACCCTATCGCTTCACCGGAACTTATTAGAACCCGTAATCAGTAACGGTACTATCCTTAACTTATTTTTTTCTCATTTAAGAATAACTTATACATAGACAAAAAATGTAATTAACCACTTAAAAATGTAAAGTATGCAAAGTAATAAAAGTGATAACTCCAAGGAAGAAATGCTATCTAAATGGCATGTCACAGGAGAATAAAAATTTGAACTACCAAATCGCTGGCTTACTTTTCCCTATCGATTCTATCATTTGTGATTTTGTCTACCACGGCAATAGGATTGACAAAGAATAAGTCAATAACATTTTCCTTGTGCCTTGTAAATAAAACCGTCCATAAAGATTTCCCAATATGGTAGTAATGGTTCGTTAGAATTCTAACAACCCATAAGATCGTCCATCTCAACAACCTGAATAACTTACAAGTGGACTGTATACAAAAGGAGAATTGTTGACAGTTTGGATCATCTTGTTATTCTTTAGTGTACTTTCCCTAGTGAAAGCCAACAAATTGCGACACGAAAAATGACAACATAACAGAACTATCAAAGAACAACATGAGCTTATCCAACTCCACCTAGTTCAATTTTTCCTTAGGTAAACACACCTGCGGCTTTGTCAACGACTTACGCAATTACAGCAGGAAATGCTAACATAAGAAAAAGCGGAATGTATAAAATAATGATAAAATGAAAACAGCTTTTGAATATGTACATAAGAGCTATTGCTAAAGACAGTTCAAATTAGTTTTCTTTGGATTTTTCACCAAAACATTACATTAGTTTTCAGATTCTCAACTGTTAGTGCATCTTAAAATGAAGAGGGAAAAAGTGTTTTTAAGTGGCATTTGAGGCATTTCTTTCAAGACCCTTCACCAATAAACATATACAGAAGTATCGAAAAACACGGGTGTTTAATATAGGTGTAGATATGAAGAAAAGTATTTTCTCTATGTCCTCATCATTTCAAACCTTATTTACATGCCACATGCTTATCCCACATCACCTGTAATATATAGCGTTGTTGTACGAAATGGGACAGAATATAAATCGAATCAGAACCAAGTTTATTAGACTAGCTTTCTAGCTTGTAATATTTGTAAGTAAAATAGGATCCATTTTCATTTTAGAAACAAATGTGCAGAGCTATCATATGTTTACCATTTTCGATTTGAATCTTACTTAACAATACGATAAACTCTAAGAAGGTGTTAATGAAAAGAAAAACGATCCTTTTCAATGATTTTATGCTCTGAACTTGCACACTTGCACTGTTATAGTAAAAACGTGCTTCAGTTCTAAACTCATAAAGCTACTGCAAAAAAGTGTGAATCGAAATCGAATAGAAATATTTTTAGCTGTATGCATTTGGTATCCCGGGGATGTGGTGCTAGGTGCATGGCTGCTCTTGTTAAAACATAATTGCTTGCTGGTTGCCCGTTGTCTTTACAGAATACAGAACCACCTACCTACCTACATTGCTGGTAATTGGTTAAAAAATTCACTCAGAGATTTGTAAAGACATTAACTAATTAGGTTACAACCATTTAAGACCTAAATCTTCATCGTCGAAGTCGGTTCGGACCATCCATTTAATTCAGAGGTACTTTATAAAATCCAGGAATGTATTCATACAATTGAATTGTTGAGTTGTCTTATTCTTATTGTCTATTGAGAACGAATATATATTCATTCGGGGGTGTTATACTGTACATCATCATATCATGTATCGTGAAGGTACGTATCCAATTCCATCAAACATCCACTTCGTATCCTTTGCACAATAGCATCATTGAACTCTGAAGAATGTCTTTCAAAACATTTTTTTATAAATATTCTTTTCACACATGTTTCCTCAGCTTCCGGAACCCACCATTTTTCATTATCATCTAGTGTGAATGCATTTGCCTTTACCAAGTAGGGGCTTTGTGGACTGACGTGACGTATGATCCTACATCCTAGGCAGGAGTCCGACTGTCTACCTATCAAAGTATCAACAACTAAAGGGATTCCTTTTACCTTGGTATGATCTAAAAGGAAAATTTAAAAGGAAAATGAAAGGGAGAAAAAATAATTAAATTGACGGAAATCGTGCTGTAATAAAATCAGCATCGTCACAATATCCCCATCGACAAAAAAGTTAAACGAAACAAACAACGTTACAAAAAGGTCTGTCCTAAAACACCTGAAGGTTTTTTTTCTGAATGTGTACAAATGTTTTTATACATTTCTATCTAAACTACGTGTTCATTTGGGGGAAAATTCTTACCAACATCGGGGAAGACAAAAGGTAAGGCGTGAACGAGTCAAAAACAGGCTTTGGAACTTGGATGCACACACACCTGTGCACAGTTCCATCAAATTTTTACCACTTGTTCACATCTTGCAACTAACGACAGAAAAGACGTAATATTGCTCTTTCCAGTGTGAATGCATGAATTTTCTCATCGTTTTGTGCTTCCAAAGCAGATAAAACTTAACTGGTGATTGCCTGGAATACGGACAAGATGAAAAGGGCTGATTGAATTTAAATGCTTGCCTTTTACAACTTTTTCAAAGCTTCTCTTCTCAGGTACTACTGAAGGCGCATAGATTATTATGCATATTGCACCACACAATAAGCCTAGGAAGGAATAGATTTTCAATATTCTTCTTCAATTTAACAAGTGTGAATATTAACATATGTGCATCACATAAAATTGCCTGTCAAAGTTACGTATGGCTACACTCACTCACACACACCAATATGCTACATTTAGGAGTGTCCAATTTATGAGGGAAAGGTAAACAATTTGCTCAAACTAGAAGGGCAAACATGGAATCTCTACACATATACAACAATCAAGGAAGGCCTTATAGTGAAGTCGGGGAATCCATCAAGTTTTAGAGGATAGCAGATAGATGCATGTGAGTTGTGTGCATAGTAGTTTGCAATGTAGTAATAATATCACTGAGGGTGAATGCGAATGGTACAATTTGTGTTATACCTTATCGACATTCGACATACATTTGGGTAGGAAATGTGCACACCTGTCGGTAAAGTTTTAAAAACGTTATTTGTCAAAACTCAAATACTTTTTCAATCAATGAATTTCAGATTCGCTGTAGAATAGTGTAATTCTGACAAATTCACACTTGACTTCTAGATTTGATAAAGACATCACATACACACATATGAAGTTGTATATAGTTTACTCAAATTCATCATCAAAGCGATCACGATGACTAGTTCGATCACCAATTCAGTAATAATATCATCACAATGTGATCTGGGATACATTGTGAGCCCGAGTTGCTGCGACGTGGCAATATTATGCAATGACCAGAGAGATAAGATTGTATCATTGTATTCAATAAAAACTATATTTTTCTTTTCACAGGAAATGAACTGAGCTGAACCCCTAGCGTCAATCGTATGTGCCTGGCCTGGTGTATTCAATGGAAGTTCTCACTTTTTGAGCTAAAGCGACTACGCGAGTTTCACGAAGTATCACGTCTTTCTGACATTTTACATGAAGAAAATCACAATGAAGGGAACTCGTTTAATGACATATATACACAGTCAACAGTACGTTCTTCGTTAAAAAAATAAAGTTACGGACCACTATGTCAAAAGCTTTAGGAGCCCACATTTTATGCTCGAACTATTTTCAGCTTTAGAGAGTAAAGACAAAATGTAGAATTACTTCGATCATCTAGCTTCTCTCAAATTGGCATTTTACTACCTAGAATTGTGAGCAAGTAACGCAAAGAAGAAACTTCGTCGTCGGTGTCAGTTTTAGTCTGTTCTTTTTCTAAATGAATCAATTTTACAAATCACTGACACACGCCACCTTGCTCTTTGTTACACCCCCAATTATTACAGGAAAAGGTTGATTACGTTCTTCTATGTATGTGGTGGGGTGGACGTGGATGATTGCACTATTTTAACGGTGTGTGCTGCTCTAATCCGAGGTTCATAATAGTACATGTCCTTTTTCATTACATTAGATCGTGGTGAACGAATGAATTTATTTTGGATGGGTTAGGGGTAGGATTTCCCAAGAGAAGGCATGAAGGACTTATAGAAAACCTTCTACCTGAACCGTAATGCTTGTATGTGCGATTATTAAATGATTACTTTATTACGTTTGTTTGTCTTTTTAACAATATTTTGTGCCGTTCATATGCCTTGCGTTGTTTGTCTCCGAATTAGACAAAATTTCTAAACGAGGAGGCAAAGCAGAATAAAATAAAAAGCTGACGATTTACTTCCGTTGTATATGCATAAAAAGACAGATCGAGTGAATTTTTCAGTAAAAAGCTCTTGCAATTTTAAAGTGTGTGGTCAAAGATTGATAAGATTCATCATAACTGCGAAAGAGTTCTGCCAGCTTTTTGGGAATTCCAATTATAGGAAACGAATAACGAACGGGATTAATGATTTCCGCTTTTTAAATAACATGATCCTCTTCCGTTCCCTACGACCTTTATGGCTTTTTGTCACCGTGTTTTTTAAAATGTCCCTAAATTCCATAAAGTGTGTGGTCAAAGATTGATAAGATTCATCATAACTGCGAAAGAGTTCTGCCAGCTTTTTGGGAATTCCAAGTTACCTATTAAATGTCAGACTATATTGCGTGTATCTACTGGATCATCCTCCAGGTCCAGAATTAGAACAGAAATTCAAGTAACGTTATTTTAAATTTTATGGGAAAAACAAGATATAACGTAGACACGCATAATTGATATGCAAGCCGAAATTATATCAGTAGAACATTTTAATTCTATTTATCCAATAATATTAAATAGTTACATTTAGTTCAACAAATATGCATGGGTATATGCATAAGATATTGAAAGTATCATACAGTTCAATTGATATTGACAGTGCAGTGGATATATGTTTGTTGATTTAAAATGCTATTGGAGCAGTTAATCTCCTGATCATAGCATGTATTAATAGCATTTTGAGTGAATCGTTAAAAGGTACGCCCTTGGATTATGCAATTAATTGACTGCATTTCAGTGGATATATGGTTCAGTGAATCTATTACAATACACATTTTCAATCCAGACATGAGAATTGAGACCATTGAGGGATGCACAAACAGTCGTTCGGTCGGCAGTTTGTTTTTTTCTTTTGTACCGACCGTATCCCATTTTCCAGTTCTAAACAATCTCATTTCCCTTTTCTATATTCCCTAAGGAATTCAAACTCAAAGCAACTTGTGTTTTTGTGCCTGATTGTATAGATAATCAGACTGAATTAAGCCAATGCTAGATCATCCCTTTACCATTGAATCTATATCACCCTTCATTTCATCGCATACGTTTATCATATCATCGTTCATAAGTCGTCCTGCATCTACCTTAAAGCATGTTAGCAATGAAATATATCCAAAAATCCAAAACCGAGTCCCTCACTGACTGCTGCCTGGGATCAATGCTGACCCACCAACGGTTCCCAGTTCCCCCCACCAATTTGATTCAGGGAAATAAAAAACTAATTTACCTATTATACAATTGTCAATTCAGACACAGAGGATTTTGGAAAGAAAATGTCCTCGCTTATCTGATCACTTATCACTTTCACTATGCTCATTCAATCAAATATGCATCAATTGCATACGACACAAATAGCTTTATGAAATCACCCAATTTTAAAAATACAAGCAAAGGCAACAAAATTAATTGTAATTATATTTCATATTCATGTTCAATTCATTTCAATGGTTCCAACTATATTGCATACAGTCGGATCTAATGATCAAATCATACATAGAGGTGGGAGCATGAATTTACAACATTTATAAATTGTAACCCTTTTCTCTGTACAGAGGCAGACCACACTGTCTCCGTCTACACTCATAAGTTAGGGAAAATTATCCGTTTGCAGTGGTTAAAATAAAGTAACGTGTAGAAGCATGAAATCCGAAAATTATCAATAAAATTATATTCGTTCGTGTATTTAATGATGGGAGTGGAATTAACGCTGAGTCTGGTATGCTTAGAATGAATTTGTATTTTCATATTTTCATCATGTGCGTCTGTCAAAGCATCAGTGGAAATTCTTTTATTCTGAACTTAATCGTTTGCCGAAAGGGATTCGAGGTTCATTGTTTCCTAATTTAATGATGATTGACACAAATCTTTCTATTCAACTCATCTTTGATGCTCATCCTCGAACCTCCTCAAAATATGTTAACATGTGGGATGTGGGGCTGGAGATGCCTACACGAAATATTGGGGCATGTTGGAGTTGGATTAGAAGTAGAAGAATACGGGATATACAGCACAGCCCAACACAGACAATATAAATGCTCTTTAATTGTAAGTAGTGTTGTATGCGTTGTAAATTCAACGAAATAATTTTTTATTCTGTCCCCTTGTATTGCATGTAGTAGTTCCTTTTCATTTTCAACATAGAGTCAGCTTTCCTGAGAACAATTGATTAAGAGCAGCGATAATAATGATCCAACGGCACCTGTGATAAATCGTTTATTCAGTTTTTCACACTTCAAGTCTTACAACGTAAGTCGACCAGTATAGACCACAACTTTCTCATTTGAAACAAACTAAAAGGCCAAAACTCTTAATTGATTTAGTAAGAGAAAATTTGAAGAAATTTCATAATATTTTAATGTTGAACCGTGATGGAATTTCGATTTCTTATTAAAAGACCAAACCTTCCTTCATATTAATAGATAATTAATTTCTCCTATTAATATATGATAAAACATGGCCACATGACCAGCAGATTGGCATGATCAATATCAGGAAGGAAGCACATTCGAAATATTACAATCCTCTGCCCCATGAGAGATGCACGCATAACATTGTGTTGTAAGTTGTAATGGATTCAATACACGTAGCAGAAAGTGCATACCATGCAAATCGTCAAACGGCCGCGTTAAGTTACATCCAGTTTATTTACCACGAAGACATAAAAGCAATGTCATTTAATAATGGAGAATATACTCGACAAGATAAGAAAATACGCACAATTTTTTTTAGCTATATCATACAGATCTATACTATAGTATTGTTTCTTAAACTGCCTCATATAAGTGTACACCATTAATAAAAACAAATGGTGAGTAAAAACTGTTTAGAAAATTTCATTTGTGCGAAGGGACGTTTCACTGCCATAAGCAATGATTTATTCGTAAACCTTCGTAAACCTAAGGAAACATCCATCACCAAATTAAAATTGGGCCAAAAAATGTTATACACTACATATGTGTACAAGGAGTAAATTGAATTCTTTAACAAAACAAATGAAAAACTTATATATATATAATTATCGATCATAATAGTCTAAAGAACTAAATTGGTTTGGAAAAAATATGCACATAATATCAACCTTACTTTGTAAAATAAAGTTTAACAATCAACAATCTAGGTCATAATCCAAGTCCCCTAGCTCTCCCCTCTACAAACTACAAAATAAATTTCTAATTTTATTTGCTATGTGTAGTGTATAGTATATTTTAACTTATAAAAAAGTTTGTTAATGTATTGGTAAAGGCACAACCTTTCTGAATTGAGGAATTAATTTTCAATTAAAAAATCTTTTTGTGCATTCATTCAAACTATATTCGAATAAACAGAAATATAGAAGGAAAGTACGTTTCAAGCATACCTTATTGCATCCCTAGATTCAGTTACGGCAAGGGATTCGCCGATTGGTATTGTACATTGTACATAGCACGTCATACACCTATTTCCTAAATAACATTTAGTTTTTTACACTAGAGAAATGAAATAACAGGAGTTTTGACATCTTTCTCAAAATGTCTCCTGTGCGTCTAGGCTCTAAATTCTTCAGAGGGTCAATTGCTTAATTGTAAAAATAGGGTCAAGCAATTACTTTGAGTACACAGGTAAAGTCAACTAACGTGTTGTTGGACTATTCGAAATAAATAAAATTTCCTGCATTTTGCCTACCTGTAATTCAGATTTACTACTTTACTGAATAGAAAAGCACGGCCTGTCGCTCCAGTAAAGCGAGTACTAATTAGTTCGCCCCTGTTGGTTAGGATTGTGTCACAAGATGCACAAGAGAAAAGTCTGGTCCCTCCAATGTGTTCCAAAAATATGCGTCCCATTTCCTTGCTGTTTACTGACTGGAATTTCACGACAATTTTTTTTGGATATGTCTCACTATGTAATTTTCACCTAAAAATTCAAGACAAAATATCAGAAATATTTCAGTTAAAACCATACTTCACCAGCGTGAAGTCTTCACGGTATATGTCAAGTCAATATAGTCAACATAGTCAATTAGTGTTAAACATTAAATTCAAAGAACTCTATAAATTTAAAAGAAAAAATAATAAGATTTGAATAGTCAGTAACCACCAACATAACAGTTGATGAAAGTCCTTTACCTTAACAATTTCAGGGCCCTGAACATTAAATTCTCACCTACTTACACAACAACATCAGGATTAAAATTTAACTACACACTGTACACACACTATAAGTTCCACTAACCAACGGTCAGAATAGGAAAATATTTAAGCACAAAAACAGTAAAGTACATTTCATCTGTCCACCTCCTCTTTGTCAACGAACACATAAACACAGCTGATTAGGGAGCAACAAAATACATGAGATGAGTTCAAAGAAGTTCATTTTATTTTCTACTCTCAACTCAACTCAACAGCACACAGCATTGGAATTGGAAAACACGTACTTGCAAATGCACCATCATCAACCCACGAAGCAAAGAGACCTCATCTTAAATAAAAACAGAGCCGCGAACGAGTTTCAATTATGTATTGATTGTGAATTGAATAATTTTACAAATTTTACTTAACTTGGAACCTGCACGCTACCGAAACAAGTATGAAGACTGCCAGTTTGTTAATTTCGGTTTTTAGATGCTAGAAATTATTTTTCAGTGTTTTGTGCGCTCTTGTTTAGCCAACAAGTGACAAGCTATCCAAATTGTGAATTGTATAAACCGTGATTGCTCTCAAGTTGATTAACAAAAAGCTGAAAGCCGGCTGTTTTCTTTTCTGACATGTGACCTCGACTTGACAAGTTTAAAACGTCCTCAATTTAATCTGTCTGGCACCATAAGTAAGTCGTAGACTATCTGGATGATAATTTCTTAATTGAACATGTAAACCATCAACCGTTGAGCGGCTAACTGAATAATTACAAATTAAGTACTGAATTTTACCTTTCACGATCAGTGACAATTTGTCAACTATTGACGCCTATCATATAGAGTTCCAATTCATGAGTCGTTGCAGATGGCAGACCGCAATTACTGACTACTGATGACTGAGCCAACTGCGTTCGCTGAAAATTGTTGTTTATGTAATTGAATAAGGTAAAATTAACTATTGTGAATGTATTGAATTATGAATCATCGTATGCGTTTTTTACAAATATTTTTTTTTGTATTTTTAGGATTTCTAATTATTTTCAAAATATCATCACTCATTGCCAACTACTAGCGACTGCACTGGCTGCTTGCCGCTTGATCATCATTTGAACCTGTTCTGTTCGGTACCTGAACCAGTCTCATCTGTTTTCCGCATTAAGTAATCATGTCACGGTCGCACTTTACTGAAGACTGTCGAAGGGTAATCAGTGGAATAATTAAAGTTACGAATTCAGGGGTCAGCAATCAGCAAGCCAAATGCGAAACAATTGCGAAAAACTCAACTGTTTTGAAGGCAGTACAAGGAACGCCAGAAGTTCTAAGAAAGGTAATGGAAACACTAAACATAAATAGTCTTAACTTAACACAATAATTAAATATTTTCAATTTTTCGTCATCATTTGTCCGTTTATGGTTTCAGAACTTTCCCAGTGATTTCAGAAATTTAGTCCAACGGGCATCTATGGTTCCCCGGGGCATTCAACAGTTTGCTGAAATAGCTCCAAAGTACATGAAACCAAAATTCACTGACGAAAATCAGAATGCCAAGAACTCTTTTGAAGGTTTCAGTCAGGAAGTCATTACAATTAGAGAAGAGGATTTAGAAGACATTTATATGAAGTCTCTAGGCGTTGAAGTACTGCATCAGAACGAAGATGGAAAACGCTTTGAAGAACATTTGTTACGGAATGATCACAATGTGAGAAGTTCGCCTGAAAGAGTATCTGCAGAAGAGTCACTTAGCTTAGACCCACAGTTTGCAGCTGGCAAGGCACGCCCACTCACAAACGTGGAAAGTCACGTGTCGAAAAAATCCTCAAAAACATACAAAAGTAGTAATTTAATAGATGGTTTCGATTTAGCCAAAACAGGCGGTTTACAAAATACTACAAGCGAAAGATTTAATAGTTTATTAAGCAAGCAACACCAGGAAATAGACGCAGATATTAGTAATATAAAACCCCTTTCAAGGACAAAGCCAACTTCGGTACAAATTATTTTTATCCTTTTTCTATTCATTGCATGCTTACTTGGTAACTTTATAATGCGAAATGTTAAACAGTTTTATTTTTTCTGAATTTACGCTGGATTCAGCGTTTCAGTTAAAAACGATTTATTCGTTAGCTTCATTCAATACTAGTTTGGTTTTACCATTTAAGAACTGTAGTACGTTACCTTATTCACTTTTATATTGTAGCAATTATCTGCAACGTCGAAGCAACGGAAGGTTCCTGCCACTAGAATAAGTAGACTTGTTACTTTCGGGGGTCTGGCAGCTGGTTTGGGGATTGGCACATTAACTGAAATCACAAAACGGTCTTTGGGTCTTTCGGATCCCAAGAAAGGAAATTCGTTGTTGGAGTCCAGTCCTTTTTTAACTGAGGCAAATGCAGAAAGAATCGTTGACACGCTTTGCAGAGTTAGAGGTAAATTTTCGAAGTTTTTTGAAGATAATTTAAGTTATTTTACTTTATCTAGGCTTACATCCTTTTCATTGATCAACTTTCCGCCATTAAGGTGCCGCATTGAAAATAGGACAGATATTAAGTATTCAAGATAATTCAATGATGAATCCTCAGTTACAGAAAATATTTGAAAGGGTTCGACATTCGGCAGACTTCATGCCATCTTGGCAAATGGAGGTATGAAAAAAAGCATGCATAAATACCATAATATTATTTTGCCTTTGTGTAATTTTTTATGTCAAATAATTAGAAAATGATGGTTGGTGAATTCGGAGTAGACTGGAAGTCAAAAGTCTTAGAATTCGATGATAAGCCTTTCGCTGCTGCCTCCATTGGACAAGTGCATTTAGGGAAACTCCACGATGGCCGAGCAATTGCTATAAAAATTCAGTATCCTGGTGTAGGCCAAGGCATAGAAAGTGATATTGACAATTTAATGTCTGTTTTAAACGTATGGAATATTTTACCTGAAGGTATTGTTTTAATGTAAACAATCATTTTTTCTTCAAAATATACTATAACTTTGCTTTAAATTTAACGGCTGTTTTGACATATTTTAGGAATTTTCATTGATAAGGTAGTTGAAGTAGCCAAGCGAGAGTTGTCGTGGGAGGTTGATTATGTCAGAGAAGCTAAATGTGCAAAAAGATTTCGTGAACTTTTACTTAAACGACCTGATTATTATGTGCCAGAAGTCATTGGTGAGTGTAGTTTTTGATATCTCAAATTGAATTCAGTCCTTGTCCTTAAATAAAATCAAATACCAACTCTGGCTGGACTTCCTATTGTTTACAGATGGTTTAAGTACAAAGCAGATCTATACCACGGAACTGATTGAGGGTATGGCCGTTGACAGATGCGATAGTCTTGATCAAGAGACTCGAGACAGAATATGCTTCCTGATGTTAGATCTATTTTTTAGCGAACTGTTTGAGTTTCAATTTATGCAGACAGATCCAAATTGGTCAAACTTTTTATACAATACTGAAACAAAACAGGTAAAAGGCTATGAAACATTTGAATAAGTTCACATCGCGAAAATGCCTGTTTCCAATTTACATACAAGATTTAGTAGATGTTCCAAAATTATGATGGATTTATTCCACAGAAATTATTTCATTTATGCTTTAATTTCTGTTGCCGATCTCATTTGCTTGTACGTTAGTAGTTTTGAATGGATTAGCTGAAGTCCATAACTTAATGTTCATATTTTAATCGCGCATTAAGATGTTAGAACGTAGTAACGACGCATCATATAAAATGAGTGCATATTTTGGAAATACATTAATTTTGGTATTATCTCTAAAGATTGGACTGCTTGACTTTGGAGCGTCCAGAGAATACAGAAATGGATTTGTGGATAACTACATGCGAATTCTGAAAGGTGCTGCAGATAATAATAAAGATGTTGTCCTTAATGCCTCGAGGGACATAGGTTTTTTAACTGGATACGAATCTAAGGTGCAATGCAAATGTCTTTTAACCTCAAATGTGTTATTAACATTTTTGCCATTTTTACTATACCAAACGTAAAATTTACATTTGTTTATTTTAATTTTTATTAGGCAATGGAAAACGCCCACATTGAAACAGTAATGATTCTTGGAGAAGCCCTGAGAATTGGAAACGAGAAATATGACTTTGGTAGCCAAGACCTGACTTTAAAAATTCAGCGTTTGGTTCCTGTAATGGTGAACGAGCGACTCTGTCCCCCACCGGAGGAAATATATTCTTTACACAGAAAATTGTCTGGCGTCTTTCTACTATGTTCACGTCTAAAGGGTAGGGTTCAGTGTCAACCTATTTTTGACCGAGTCCTAAAACATTATACGCCTGGAAGACCAGATGCATAGGTTTATTTAATTTCAGTGTAAGAAACCCACACGTTGGACAAAAAACAAGTATCAAAGCGCTCCATCGCTATCAATTGTTAGTCAAAAAGATAATTATAAAATTATGATGCATAGCAAATCAATATACGTCATCCTCTGTCAATAAATAATGATTAATTCATCGCTCTTAGATTTAATCAGTCAAAAACCCCAAATAAAAATCCAGGAAAAGTGGTTGCAACAGCAAGACTATGTACGTATTTATTTTAAAAATTGGACTGCAAGCGAAACATGATTTATCGTAGTTCCTCGGACTGAGGTATATTTATGAAAGAAGCCCCTTTTTATATAGAATTTTCGCAATGAATTGAAAGTGTGAACCGCTTGTCATAACTCAGTAACTCATAACATTGAAGATAAGGTTTACCAAAGTAGGTAGGAATACTGGAATTTCCCACTATTCCCACTGGGAAAACAAAAAACCTATTTTATATAGATACTTTGATAATGCATTCATGAATTAAGATACACGATGGAGTTTGGAACTCTCTTTTAATTTTAGTCATGCAATCAGGGAAAATAGCTAAGCTTCATACTTCATGATAAAATAACAGATCAATTATTTTCATTTTCAACAAAAAAATCAATAGTGGAACTACAAGCCAAATGGATGAAATGGAGAAGTGGGAAACAGATAGCAGCATAGCATGCATAGCAGATAGATATTTTTAACAGCTATTATTGAATTGAACGGACCTATACCTATACCTTATCTGTAAATTTGTCATTGTTTACGATTCGCGAAATAAATGTCAACATTTTACGACTACGACTATAATCTATAATTAATTACCATGTAAAGTTGTAAAGTTGAATATGAAAAAGCTGTAGAATTAAGAGATGAATTGCATAATGCATACAAATAAATGTCAACATTTTACGACTACGACTATAATCTATAATTAATTACCATGTAAAGTTGTAAAGTTGAATATGAAAAAGCTGTAGAATTAAGAGATGAATTGCATAAGTAATGCATACACATTCAACATTCCTGTAAAAGAGTAATACACATCAACGCGTAAATTTACACTTACACATGCACGTGAGTCATCATCATCATCATCATATGAAAATGCATGAATTGTTTTATGTTATCTAATGCCTTTTAATTTGATTAAATAGTAATTACTATTTGCAACACACAAAATGTATTTCCGGTGAGCCATGAGCATGAGCACAAGCTAGAGGTAGGAGGAAGCCCGTAGTAATACGTGTGCAATTGAATACACACAACATCACAACATCAACCTCGACGCAATTGCATGCATGCAATGCATGGATTGATGTGATGATCCTCATCTCATCCATCACAAACAGGTGTGATAGGAATCTTCCAGTCCAGTCAAACATTGTAGTTTGATGCATCAGCATTATTCAGCATCACTGTCAATTACGATACTTTCTTTCTTTCTTGACACAACCTCTCAAGCGAAACTTTTATTTTCGTAAGATATGTCAAGAACCATATGCTTATTTTAGTTAGGTAAAGTGTGACTCCCTGACACGTGTTTTCTGCTGAATTTCCACTTTGTTTTGACAGTTCGGCAGTTTTTGGCGATTAAATAATGACTTACCAGACTACAGCCAGCGCAGTATGTAGATAAAACGGGGGGCTATCTATAACCAGATGGAAGATAACTTACAAAACTTCAAAAACAGTAACTGTCGTTTATACTTATCTGTTGTCAATCTCAATCAAATAACCTCGATCAGTAAATTTTAAAACGCGAAGGCAGCGTTGAGCGTTACGAAATCGAGGACACAACCAACAACAGATTAGTAGCCACTTACATAATCATATATGTGGAATATGGAAACCTAACCACTGACGGATATCAGATTTGCTCGTAATTTGTAATTAGAAACTTTGAATTTAAATTGTTTTGTGAAGTTTATTTATGTATTTTAAGTGTATCCAGTATCTGACAGTTTAGTCAGTGTCAGTTGCCATTAAGATATAATGGTTCGTAATTGTAATGTTTAAATATAAAATCAGACCATGTATCTGTCATCTGTAGATGGTGAGAACAAGGAATATCAAGTCGTCCATTGCTGACTACCTTTATAATTTTTAACTTTCTTCCCCTGTATCAATGGCCAAAAAAATCGGAGGCAATAATAATGCATGGGTACGTACGTTTGAGGTTTCCGAACCTACACGACATCGTAAAGGATTTACCGTATACAAAATTACGTCAACGGTAAGATTAAATTACATTTAAAATATTACCCCATGTCCAATACGTGTGTTGAGTTTTCTTCTTTTTCAGTTTTGGTAGTATTAGCTCTGTTTTTTTGGTTTTGGACATACAGTTTTATTTAGTTGATTAGTTAAATTGGTTTTACCATTTTCAGAGTGTGCGTTAGAATGTTATTAGTTATTAATCTTTCGTTAAAAACGTTTTGGTTGTTTATTTATGATTTCAGGTGTTTCCAAAGTCTTTTCCAGAAAGCGCTACCAAAATTACAGTTTGGAAACGATACAGTGATTTTAAGAAGCTTCACAAGGATTTGGAATCAATTTTCAAGCAGTTATATTTGAAAGGGGAGTTTCCTGTGTTTCCAAAAGCTAAAGTCTTCGGCAGGTTCGAATTCGAAGTGGTAGAAGAGCGACGGAAAGCAGCTTTACACTTGTTGGAATTTACGGCTAGTCATACACAGTTGTTTACGAGCAAAGCGTTTATTAATTTCTTTGAGGTATGCATTATGTATAGATTCTAGAATAGTGTTAAGGCCAAAAGTTTAAAACAAATGATACATACCTATGTAATTGTCTAGAGTTAGATTAACCTACAGCTGAAGTTGCATAAAATATTGACATTTTTTCGTTTTTATTTATTTATTTAGATTGGATACAGTACTCAAGACTTCCTTGGCCAAATACTATTTAGTAAAGGAGATTCTATCAGTGAACCACCAACAGCAGTGGTACAGGAAAATGTTGATGTTGATACTCCCTGCTTAGAACCTGAGCGGTATGGGAAAACGTACAACGTTTACGTTTTGTTTACTATTTTTGGATTTCGAATGCGTGAATTTTGGAATTTGTAATCCATCTTCGAATATCCTTTCTATATTTACATGTATGCATAAAATTTTGGTTTTAAGAGTATGGAAGGCAACAGCAGCGGAGGAAGACGATGGAGTATCACTATCAACAGCATCAATTTCTTCCAGTTTGTCACCAGATAACCCAGAAATACCATCAACTGCAGTCGACGGCAAAGACAGCAAACGTGTTTCCACAACCTATTCGGATAGAGGACGTTGTGGGGACGGTGCTAGTGAAACTTCTGTGATAAATTCAAATTCCAGTCAAACCCATCTCGATGATAAGATTCCTGTAAATCGAAGCGAAGCTAATTCCTGTAAATCGGAGCAGTCTAGTCATACTTACCTGTCAACTCCTGCATCTCCGTCTCCATTTACTGCAAGGTAAACGAATCAAGTATTCTATACAACGATAAAGTGAAGGCACCTGATTATGTTATGAAAATGTTATTAGCTACACTGATTTTTTGTAATGTTTCTCGTGATGCAGTGAAACCAATTGGAGCTCAGAATATAAAGGAAATGGAATTATCAGGAGTGCAACTGTAACCGATGATTTGAGTAGTTACTTTGACGAAGAATTTGAAGATGCAGCGTTTCTGTTTCCCACAGGGTCCTGTTCATCTTTGGACGCATTGCCTGGCTTTAATTCTACAACAAAAACAACTGCTTTAGATGAAGACAAATCTCATGCAGGTTCAAGTCGTGGTTTATTTTCGTTACCACGAAAGAAGTCTAAAGGTTTTGGACTTTTTGATTTTTTACCATTATTTCCCAAAAAGTCAAAAAAGAAACCGGTTGAAGAGAAGAACAAAGAGAAGGAAATGAGAAGTTCATTATCAGTTGGTTATATATGCGAAGCTGCTGGCCATTTTGCTGTAGCACAATTCCACGAGTCAAATATGGATTATGAAGATGCCTTTACAGCATATAAAGAAGGAATTAGAGTACTTCTTGCTGGAGCACAAGGTGAGCTTACGATGTTACTTTATTACGATCACGTATAGTATAACCATATAGATAAAATATCTTAATTATTCTATGAGTATAAGATTTACTTAGTAGAATAGGTTAGGTTAGAGCTATAGGAAATGCCTTTTATTAATTAAATTGAACTTTTTTATGCAGATGACACAGACCGTAATCGTAAAGTACTTGCTAAGAATAACCTAGAAAAATATATTAGTCGTGCGGAAACGCTAAAAGTAACATATCTGTCGGAAAGAGTCAGTAATAGCAGTCGAGCGCTTTCACCTGTATTTTCATCTCCAAACAAACAACAACAGGTACCATCTAAACCGTTCTTGTTCTAAAACTGATGTTGTGATAGATAAAGAAAATTTAATCGATTTATATTATTGATGCCTATAGTGTTTAGCAGTTTTAAATCGTTCTGAAAAGGGAACTTTAATGAACAAAAACAAGGATAGGCTTCTGTCTTCTGACATGGAAGAGTTGAAATCCTATAAGGTTGTGGGTCTTGGACCGGGAAAAAGTAAAATTCTCGTTGTGATGAATCCACAGGAAGCAAGCCCAAGATGCTATGTTGCGAAAGTAAAGAACTTCAAAACTAATTAGTGTAAAAATAATTTACTTGATTGATCATTGATCCCCTAATCTCAGGAACATAGTCTAATCGTTTGTGATTCAAATCACGTAAAGGTTTTATGGAAATCTCCTTGTACCGTGTACCCTGAGAAACCAACCCTTGTTCCTGTGTGCGTTCCGTTTATGGTTAAGCTCCAGAAATGGTTTGACACTCCAGATAAAATTGTACTTTTATTGGAACATGCTGGTGGAGGAAGACTTATAGATTTTGTCACTAATTATCAATACCGACTACATTCTACCCCTACACCCAATGGACAAACATCTAATGACCTTACTCCGGAAGCTGGTAAGGTTTTAAGATTGGTTTTTTACGATGAACGTAAATTATATAATGGATAACTTTTAATCGCTTACTTACTTTCAGAAAATAATTATTTCCAATCGTAATTCAGTTATAATTAAAACAATCCTAGCCATATGCATTGACCGCGAGTTTTATTAACCCATAATTTTCGATATTTTGTAGTATTTATGTCACTTGCTTGCAAGTTTGTGCATGAGTTATGTAATGCAGATCGAGCTTTCATTTTACAAATAGTTGGCCCGCAGGCGACCTGTTGTAACGAGCGTAGTGCAAGTGAAGTCGAAATTCAGGACGATTCTAGTTACAGTTTAGTGGCAGATTCTTTGAACATTAAAACTGAATCAGATGATAGTAATGAACCCCATTCGGAAAGCCTCGAACCTCAATGCAACGAGGTTCCTGTGGTGTCCAATATCCCGTCGCGACGGGACGCGTCGCATGATGTTCAGGAAAACTCTGAAAACGTCGCTCTTTCCTTTGAAGTTGAAAATTCTATGTCTTTGGATGCGGAAGTTGATTTAAGTAGAAAAAATCTTGATGTTGCCGAACTGCTTGAAAACTCTAAGGCGTTGTTACAAACAGTGTGCAAAACTCTGGAATATTCCGTCAGCGAACCCACTACGTCCGTACAGAAACTTAGCGGCGTAAATAACGGAAACGGGCCAGGCACTTTATCACAATTGTGTGAGGAAAAGGTTGCTGATAACTGTAATTCTAGTTTGCAAATCAAAGAGCCGATCCCTAGGTACTCAGTTGAGCAGTGTTCTGAATCTAGCCCAATCTCCAAGTTTGAATCTCCATCTCCATGTGATATGATACAGTCATTGACTCCTGTACGGATGGTTCCAGAAAACTGTATTAAAATGTGGGCTGCGGAAATTGTTATAGCTTTAGAAGCTTTACATTCAGCTGGACTGATATATGGGTAAGTGGAAGGGACTGGACTGAAAGTGGTTGTTTCAATCAGTATTATTTTTTTCCGCGCTTTCATTTAGTCCTTTGATCTGATCTTCTAGAAATTTACATGTCAACGACGTCCTTTTCGGAGAAAATGGCCATGTTTTATTGTCTTACAAAAGTTTATGGAGTCAGGTTGATGATTCCATCAATGCGAATCCGTGTGTTGCACCCGAAGTCCAAGATGCAATCGGTATTGCCATGTGGAAGAATCATCCCTCGGCTGACTGGTGGAGCGTTGGAGCTATATTATTTTTACTACTTATTGGAGAAGTAAGTAAAACGTGAAATATTTGGTCGTCCGCAGCAGCGCTACTTGTGATTGAAAAAATAAATCTGTTGTTGTTGACTTCGATAATTTAACTTGATTTACGTTTGTTGGTGTATTAGAGCTTTCATACCGCGCATCCTGAAGGTGTCTTTCCAGATATGGTCATTAAAATCCCAGAATCTAGTGCCAGCGGAAATCCAATTTCCAGAAGTGCTCAAACTCTTCTCTCAGAGGTTGGCGAGGTTTTATTTTTCACGGATATTTTGTTTGGTTCATTTATTACCTGTTCTAACTGTTTTATTTTTACCGCACAGCTTCTTCAGTGTACACCTTCAGTTCGGTTGGGATACTATGGGGCAGCTGAAATTAAATCTCATCCATTTTTCGATGGAATCGATTGGGACAAAATGGTGGAAGAAAGTAACAACTTATGAGTTATCATGACACGTACTTTTCCTGCGATTTTGCGACAAATGACTTTTATTTTGTTTATTGAGCGATGCTTTGTATATATTACAGTTGACCAACCGTTGATTTACAATCCCTGTATTTTTGAATATTTATTCGATCTTGTTATACGTACATACTTAATCTGATTTGATTGGTCATGTATTGCCCTCTGATAGACCCGTTCTCTGATTTGTGTTGTGGTGATTCCCTACGGTAGGAGTCGCTTTAGCATTGTTTGCATTTGCCATTTGCATGTATAGTCTATTATTAGTTGTTCATTTATGCGTAAAACTTGTACTGTGATTGCATTATGTAACGAAATAATTATTAACTGAACGGGTGATCATAAGAAAACAAATAAAATAAAATCGTATAGGAGATGAGTTATTAATGTGATAATACTATTTCAAAATTGTTTTTGTGAGATTTACTTAGAATAAGATATACATGTAGCATAATGCCCAGTAAGTAGTATACATGGAAATTTTTCCCATAATATTTCTAAACCGCAAAAATTGCCCTTAATTATTATTATCCACATGTTCTCAGCTCATCAGACATAATCTTCTAATGATTGATAATATCGGTATGCAATGCATATTTTCGAAATTACAGGAAATGTATGTTATTCTTGCACATGCACGCACATGTGTAGTTTAGCCATAAACCACTATATACAGCAGATTTCGGATGTTTGGATTGGAGTGTGTTGCAGATGCAGATCCACTGTGAGCCACGGCCAAGGGAAGGGAGTAAGGAAGAACCAGATAGTGTTGTTACTGTAGTGGATGGATATACTAGTTTGAGCAGTATGCTTGTGTGAGAAAGTGTTTTGACTTTTCAGGTGGGATTCCAAAAATGAGGTTCATTCCTAATTGTATTGGTAGTCAGTAGTCAGTAGTATTTTTACTACTACGTAATTTCTTTAATGAGAAAAATCAGCGGTGCTTCTTACTTCTTTCTATTATCTTTATGAACGTGCAATTGTTAATTTTCTGTTCTGATTTGTATACCTATACGAGCGTAAGAGTTCGGGTGAGCTCAGTGAAACTCGCCACCACGAAAATGAAGGTAGAAGTGCTTAATTATGTAAAATTATTAAATATGTAAAATTTCTTTCCCCATACTAACAAGAGGGGTTAATCTTGTAAGATAAATGCTGAGTAAACATTGTGATACTGCTGGAGCTCATATTTATCATTGTTTCTCTAATAAATGGTCTTGAATTATTATTTAAACTAGGCAAAGCAATCAGCTCTAACTCCCCATTCCACTACCATAATTCGTCAAAGAATTATAAGTTGAAGACTCAAATATCGGGCAAAATGTTCTCCCTCAAACCCCCCTTGTCTGGATGCTTGGGAAATGAATCAATTGAAAACCCGATGCCGATACAGCTTCATCCTCTATGTGTTGAAGAGGTTAGTCCATTAGGATATTTTTATATTATACCCCAACTACAACCCTTCCAATTCTATCCTACCAATTGTCAATTTAAATATGCTAACGAACGTTAAATGTTTTTAGGTTCTTTCCGTGCTCTTCAAGCATTTCTCTTTTTCTGAGCTCAAGAGCTTTCGCACAGTGTGCAGAATATGGGAAAAGGAGGCGCGACACCTTCTAGTCACAGAAACCAAAAGATGGACACTTACTCCAATAATATTAGCAAAAGAAAAAGATATAACAAAATTTCTAAACGTATTTGGGAAGGAAGTTTCATTCTTCGACTTCAGTTCTGTGATTTTAGTTAATTTCGTCTATGATCCCAAAAAAACCAAAAGCTCAAAATTTCTTCGTTTACTTCGCACGCACGGACATCGTATAAAAATCCTACATTTACAAAATTTAGTCATCAAAGGTAGCTCCGACGTTTCGGTTGGTTTCCTACGGATCTTGCAGCAATTGTGTTGTAATTTAGAGAAGTTAGTCCTGACATCGCCTACCTTTAAACTGTGCAATAATACGCAACAAACAGCTTTACAGGGAAATTCTGATGGTGTAAATG
Source organism: Sinodicranocentrus sp. ZH6 (assembly GCA_027743935.1). Classification (NCBI taxonomy): domain Eukaryota; kingdom Metazoa; phylum Arthropoda; class Collembola; order Entomobryomorpha; family Entomobryidae; genus Sinodicranocentrus; species Sinodicranocentrus sp. ZH6. The sequence goes on from JAHZNA010000223.1 coordinate 26,432, forward strand.
ATAAATGTCCGTTTCAGAGGCTGATATCTTTGAAAGTAATCCAATTTGTTTCCAATGAAGATAATCGGCAATTCAACCAATTCAGTGATTTTCTTCGGCAGCTTCTATACCTTATACCTCATTTGGAGGAATTTACTTATTGTGACCGAACTGGTGAGTGCAGATATCCTTTGGAAGCCTTTCTCGACGTGGGAAAAGAAACTTTAACCAAGTTAACTCTGCTGCATTTAGACACGCGTCGAGGGGATATTCAGGACTTAAATCAATTTAAATCTCTTCAAAAGTTTAAGTTGCAATCCCTCCAAATAGGAATAGATGCAAATGGACTTGATCCAGAATTATCTAAGCAAAATTTTGTGCACTTACTGCAAGCTCAACAGCATACACTTACCAATCTTCAATTGTGCTTTAACGTCTGTGATATTTCACGTTGGCATTCTTTCTTGCATCCAAATTCTTTCCCTCAACTTCGGGAACTGAACATTCCGTACAAAATATTTTCCTTCGCAATGCTAAAGTCGATGAAAAGTTTAAAACAATTAATCCTTCGTGGTAATCCTAAGTCTAGTTGCTGGATCGAAGAAACTGACAACCAGCTCGTATCTGAAAACGACATCATTAGTAGCCTAAACACTTCTCTATCACAATCTTTAGAGAATTGGATCATAGAATCGGGAAATTGTTCTTTTCCAAATTCTTTACATATACGTTGTGAATTCATTATAGACGAAGCGACTGTAGTTTTTTTTGCCAAAAAGTTTGTGCAAGTGGTTGCATTTGAATTTGGATATTTATCGGAAGATGTACTGCTGCAAGTCTATGAACGTTTCCCGAACTTGAAACATTTATCAGTAGTTTGTCCACCAGGTTTATACGTGTCCTCAAGAGCTTATCTAGGTGAAAGTAAGGCTCTTGCATTAAGTGAATCTAGGTTGTCTGGTTTTAAGCTAGACGTAGAAACTCGTAACCGAGTTGCCGAGAAAATAAGGGAAAGCTCGAAACCATCCATTTTATGCCTAAAAGGTAAATTATGTACGGTTTACTGACGAGTACAAGGAAAGTTTTGTACTTGTATAGTAAATTAATTATTAAAATGTTAATAAACTGTTGTGTTTTGATTTGATGTAGAACTTCAACGATTGGAATTAATGAGATTCGGGTCCATGTCATCAATTAATCGGATACATCATAGTATTGAATGCAGTTCAGGCTTCATGTTTGGAATATCAGCGTTGCAGAATGTTACTGAACTAAAATTGCATCCTTTTGTAAGAAAAATTTTAAATAATTTATGAAATAGTGAAATAAGATTAGAGGATGGAATTGTATGACACTCATAAATTCGTCCATGTTACCTTCACACAGATACACAAACGCGCAGTAATGAGCCTGCGATTGATGCCAGCCTTGCGAGTTGTTTGGGC
>JAHZNA010000224.1:0-36587 GCA_027743935.1 Sinodicranocentrus sp. ZH6
TCAACCAAAGCATCGTCACAACTGCTTCTTTATTTTAAAATTACTAAAATTATTATTGATCGATAAAATTAAGTCTTGTATGAATGAACTAAGACCACCCCCATAATTCGATATTAGCTTATGCTACCTTTATAATGAGAACTTAAAATGGAAATTGCCACTATTCCCTTCATAATTAAGCCTTATGATTATAATTAACGATTAATATTTTAAGAACATAATAATTGTAAAATATTGGAAGAATATGTAAATCACTTACAATCTTCGACAGTGAATCTGGAGACCACAGACATGCTGAAGTATCGTCAACGTATCTGTGATTTACCCATGTACCCAAATTATTTTTCTCACTCTGAAAGGGAAATGGATACGGGATAATCTGAGAGGGATAATGTGGCTTAATAGATAATGTGATAGTGATAGATAATGAGAATGAGCTAAAATAGATAAAATAATTGCTATTCAAAACCCTAAAATACCGCTGTTTCTGTTAAAAAACGAGAAAAAGTATCACTGCCGTCGTTCCCTCCTGGACAAGTTATCAGATTCCGAGGACATTATAATTCGGTTGCCGGCAGTCCAAAAAATCGCCACTTTTTTAGCGCTCTGGCAGGAGTTTGAAAGTCTGCAATTTCATTATTCATTAGAGACAAAAGTGCTGTGTTATCTGACATGGCTGACATACTTAAAATCCGGAAGTTTCCAGTATGTTTTAGGCTCCTTGACTGGAACTTTTCAGTCAAAATTTTTATGCATCAATTTAACTCCCAACTGCCTCAATATGCTACGGTTGAATAATGCTGCAGATTCTTTCCAAGTTTTTCTGTAGGCTCAAAGTGGTCCAAATAGAATACTAAAAATCGCTCTTATTTTTACTCAGACTTGATTCTTTAGTTCCACCATGTTACTGGAAAGTGGGATTACGCGTTTACGCATACGCACATCATAAATTGTCTTTCAATAGCGTATAGCATAGCGTAGTGTTTCATTTGTAGCTTGTAAGCACATTTAACAGTCGACAATTCTGATGAAATGTTGGTAAATAATAATGAAGAAATAAATGCCTTAGAAATCCTAAAATCATCTTCATTACGTTTGGTTTTGTCTTGTCAGTTCATCATTGGCGGCATCGTAAAACAGTTTGCGTTGCGATACAATTGACTCACAACTGATAGCAATGGAGAACTCGGTTGATAGCAATGTGTGCAAGGGAGAACGTGACTTGGGAGGAATTAAATGCCCAGGCTATGATTTACCTATCATACGAAAGTGTGGAGATGATGAAGTCATTATTTTGAAACCTTATATAAGATCAATCCGAGTCATACACGAATGCCGTACAAGTAATAAGGTCAACTCTGTCGTTGATAAAACCGTAGATTTAAAATTGATTAATTGTACGTACATACATCGTATAATATGTAAGTGTGCAATTAAGTATTTTATTGTGATTATACCGGATTGAGTTTGATCGCACATGCAACATTGGGAAAAATGTAATTCTCCCTCACCACACAGCCGCTTGAATGAACTCGAGAATGGCATCCGTGTTGTTTGACAATGTCGCAGGAGCGGCAAGGGCTAATTTATTGATCAAACATATTAAAATTAATACACATTTTATGATAGATTTATGGAGAGATGAGTGAGTTGAGTAAGCCAAGTGAGTTGAGTAAGCCAAGTGAGTTGGCAATTACAAATTCAAGAGTGTATTCTATTGGTATATTAGAGCAAACTAATAACCACTACACCACAACCACAATGATGGCATTAGATGATTTTAAAAATATATTTCCAGCTATAATTATGTCCATTAAATCTAGAATTAATGAATTTTCCATTTATTACACTACATTGTGCACACATTTAGTTCGGCAGCTGTGCAAATATAGTTTCCTCATGTTTTGTAATTGAAGAATATCACTGTTAGTTTCAATGGTTTAAAGTATGTTTTACTGTCACAATCTACTTCGAATTAAAACTTGTACGTACATAAGAAGACACATGTTATTGAATCATTTAACGGCAGGGGGTATTGGTCCAAAATCCAAACTCTAAATTTCAAAACTACAAAAATGCCACTTTTTAGACTTTTTATAAGTATACAAGTACGATGTGAATTCAACAAAGTTTCATTTCCACAAAAAAGGATAGGTCAAAGTCAGGCAGGATTGTATGGGTGGATACTGTTAACACTGAATAAAGTTCAATTCAATTCAATTTACTAATAAGCAACCATAATGTACTAATGATAATCGAACAAAAACCCCAATATATGTGTGTTTAGAACATGCTGCGTGACATGACGATGTATCCGAATATGGCATTGTATATTCTAGTAGTAAGAGCAAAAGTACAATTTTCTCATGATAAAAGAAACCGAAAATAAATTTGCATGGAGGTTCTCATTCTGCATCTTTTCCTCTGTTTACTTGTCATAAAACCCCGTTATACGTTAGTTCTGGGCAACTCTATTAACGCCTTAACATAATATTCATCCTGTTATACTTGTGTGCATTTAATCCACAATCTATACGACGGGTGTGACGAAGAAAGAGTGATATGTGTGTACGTCCTAAAGTCTTTTGTAATATTTGTGTCGTATGGAAACTGGAAACCTCTGACAAAAGCGGATATAATGTCGTAGAGTAGACTCGCCGTTACACTCACTCCCAAATATTTATTTTTTTGTCGTATAGATTTCTTCATATTTCCTTCAAAAGACTGATATCGGCTCCTGGGGTACTAACGTGTTCATGTGTAACTGCAACTGCACAGTACTGCACACACGACATATATATATAATGATTGTCATCCTTGCGCTTGTATATGCGAATATCTAATTAAACCAATGACTTTGATCTTCTATCGCTACCAGGTTTGCATTTGCCTAGTCTCTCTGTTTTTCATCCCTTTCACGTTATTTCATGAAGATTATGTTTGCCCTCTTGCTGAACAGAATTTTTTCATATGACTTTCACATTCGTTTCATCAGCAAATTACCCACACCATTCAATCTTGATCCTATATCAGTAAGCTTATATCCTCTGCAAATCCCTTTTCCCTTCCATAAACTTTCATATACTGTTCCTTTGATAAAAATGAGGATCAATGGTTGCTAATTTTCTATTGAATGCATTATGTATACTATTCACACATAATGATGTGTGTACATGTACCGTACATGGTTGGTTCATTTCATTTAATGCTCGTGTATTTTATAAGTTACTTGTAGCAGTCTAAAAAATTGTCCTTCAGGCTTCCAACACGAAAAAAGCACGATGCACATTAATTATTGAGAGTTTTCTCTCCCGAAGAATATCCTTCTCATTTTTGCCACGTTTGTACATAATTCATTGCTTATGCTTTTACTTTAAGTAAGTTGTTTCAGTGGAGGAACGTGCAATAGCGTGCTTATATAAAGGAATGCAATACATCAGTGCAAAAACAGTGAGAGAAGCAGGAAGAAACCATCAACGTGCTTTGAATCCCTTCCTGGATCTTCATGTGTATGTACCCAAATAAACTATTAAATAGTGGCACACTTCCCCCAAACAGATCAGCGTACAGGTCACTGTACTTGTTTGACTGACACGGTTTACTCAAAACCGTTTACTATTAGAAGCGGCAAGCGGTTGGATATGATGATGTCTACTATTTTGAAATACTTTCTTCAATCGTCATTGGACATGTTGATTACCACAATTCTTTGTTAGTCGTGTGGAGGTGTATTTATTTGAACTAATAAAATATGATAAAATTTTGTCATATAGTTTGGCTGTGACATTACTTCATCGGTAATCTGACATACAAGGCATGTGTCACTACTTGTCATCTATTAAAACTGTTATGTAAAGTAAACAGCAAGTTGAGTACAGAAAAATGCCTCAATTTTAATGGATACATACACAAGTTAGTGCTCCTCATCAGTTGATATTTACATGATTATGTATTCTACATACATACATTTGTACTATCATGGTGTATTTTTCCAGTTACTTCATGCCAGCTTTCCGAACGTGCTTGATAACATTTTCTGGGTAATGTAGACATACTTTTTCGTGTGTATTTTAACAACAAGCCTAGTTTGGAATTGGGAGAAAAGAAATATTTACAAGAATGGAAGTGCCATGAGCCACCAAGTTACATCAATAATATTCTCTCGGTATTTACACAAAGTGTGTGTGTGGAGAAAAGAAGTTTTTGATGCTGCACACACGTTTGATTTTTTACGAGTACTTTTACCCTAGTGCCATGTGTAGAGAAGCGATAGCGATTACTCATTTGTGTTGAGTTTATGCTTAGCTGCCAAACAAGACATTTCAAGTGAGAGCCATACATAAACTTACTTTTTCCTTCAGCTTGTTTACTTTAACCATGCCTAGGGCCGAGTGAGCATCTTCACATTTTTCTGCTTTCTTCACAGGTAAAATCCATGTGAAAGAAAACGAAGTGAAAGAATGTATAGGGTAATTAGTGGGATGCGCAGATTGTTTTGTCGATGGAAATTTTCCGTGCTTCTACGTATTTTTTATAAACCACGTTGGGATGGAAGACCGTGGAAATAAGTCAAAAATCTGTTTTGAATATTACCAAAAGAGAATACCAACAAGGTTCTTTGGAATCTACGAAGGTAAGTTATTTTTATATACATCTTTCTCAGTATCACAGTGTATTTCGTTAATCTAACGCTCAGTTGCACTTGAATCACATAATATATACACGTACATCCACCATTTCAACCTTTTTGAATAGTGCTGTATAAAGATTCTTTAACTCATTCACATACAGAAAATTTTTTACCAGAGAAACAAAAAAAACATCTAACGAATTTATCGTGATCACCATCATCAATACAATACATCATAAACCGGAAGGCCAAACGTCATGCATCATCCTACTATATACTAGTTTTGTGCTCGTTAAAATATACTATGCAAATTTGAACTAGGTATACCACAGCTTATTGTGTCTTTCACCTCTAGCATCTGCTTTCATGCTTCATCAACCGTATCCTTACTTTTTATACCACAAAAATGCTGGAAAATGCATAACTAGGAGAAGGGTTGGTGGTCTGAGTCGAAAACATTTGTGATACGCTTTTCTCTTTTGATTACTCTATTCAACATCTATGTTCTCCCTCACTTTATACCTATTTTGCATCCTTTTACAGAATAAATTTCTAGTCGTGAATTGGAATATGGAATCTGGATAACTTGGTGTGAAATGTGAATGTCAGGCGCTCTGAAAAGTGTACCAACCAGTACAGAACAGGTTTAAATATGATATGATAGCAAAAGTGATGATATTTTTTGTGTATTGTGCATATATTGGGTATGTATAGTGGACGGTGTGGGGCGTGAAATTCAATATAAAGTCTAAACGCAAAAATGGATTTATTCTGGAGCGTGTAACTGAATTGAAAGTATTAATTTCCTATGCATGGATGTTCAGTTTTTACTACATCACTCATCTCATCATATCCTTCCTGTCCTGTCTACAATTCAATTATCCCTAATGTATCACAAACCACAAAATCTATACTCTTTATTCCATTCATCGCATCATCCCCCATCCTATTCTCTCATACCATCAAAGCTTTTACTCCCCCGTCTGGTCCCAGATTGAACCTTTATAGAAAACGAAAATGAATGAGATGGATTACTGATTGAGTTTAACACATAAAGCTTCTCATTGTTGCTTTTAGTACTGAACAATGACAAGTAAATTGTAATATTAAGCAGCTGCTAGTTGTCAATTGGAATAGTGACTGCAACTTCCCTCGAAATAACCTTTTCAATTAATTATCGAGACTGTTTTCTATAATCACTATAGGTAAGCCTCACTGAGGTCATTTTGTGGAAGAATCAATTATTGTTTTACCTATCAGGACATGCGTTATCGTGAATGCCCTACGCAAAGTTACCATTTTTTTACTGACGCTGTCACTGCCATAAATTTACGGTAACAGCTGGAAGATTTATCTCCGTAGTATCTATGCATATAGGTTATCTTCTAACAAGGTCAAATCGTGTTTGTATGCCACTTTGTTTGGCTCTGATACGGCATGAGTACGCAACACAATTTTAAATGCTCGTGAAACTTAATATGCTCCAGTAAGTAATTTGGAATAACGCATTTGATAGTTTCGTGTCTCTGTGCGTGATTCAAAATCAGAAGATAAAAAGTGTGGAATTTTTACAGAAAGGCCGATTTAATTAACATGTAATTTAAAACAAAAGTCGGTTTGCGATTTGGAAAAAAACTTGTAGGTTTGATTCTCTCTGAAACCCCTAGAATTCTAGACCCAGCCCCCACTTAAATATGTATGAAAATGATGTTAACTTCAGTGTCTAGGTACGGGTACGATATGCAGATTACAGACAAACTGAACTAGAACATTTTTTCATGAGGCTAACTTTGACAATTGTAAATTTATACTCTGCCAAGCCGCCAAACAATTATCCTAAAATGGTTTGATCATTTTACCTTGATTTTCCCAAAATCATAAGTACTTTTCACATTTTTTTGGAGTTCATGATCGTCGCATGTTATGTATAGAATTTTCTCTAGGTTGAGTGGGATAATTACCTCTTTTATTGTGCGTTCTTTCTCTGTGTGAATGTGTGTGGTTCGGCAAGTGATATGAAGCAAATCAATGGATTCGGACGTTTGTAATAATCGTAATGCTTGCGTGGTGATTCCGGTTGAGTACAATTGTTTAAATTTCCATTATATTGTCTGTCATTCATTACATCCGTGGCTGTTCAGAAAATATCGTAGGCTATTATTATGGTAAGTAACAACAGGCCTTTTTTGACCATGCGATGAAAATCGTATAATTTCATAACATGCGTATGAAACTCATTTAAGTTTAATTCCATAAATAACCATATTACTATTATCGGTATTATCATATGGGTGGGACCAGTAGTTCACATAAACTTAAAATGACGATCCGTAAATCAAATCCATAAATATATTTCTGTCATAATGTCCATATGCCGTGTACAGTTGGTGGTCTACTATATTGATAGATCAAATCATAGACTGATAATGATAATGATGTGTAGGTAAATGAACACTGGTTCTTTCACTTCTCAGTGATATTTCTCAGAATTACGACGTTGACAAATGCAATCAAAAACAGATTTGATTTTTTTGTAGAGTGCGTTCTTATGTATGATGGGATAAAAATTATGGACTTGGACTACTGTGACTAGAGTGAAACGAAGGTGAAGTTGTGTTTTATGATATTTAGTTGTGGAGCAGCAACCCAATTTTGATTCGCTCTCGATAACTTTAATCTATTACATGCTCATCAATATGTTGAATTTTACTCCCACGTGGTGTCTGCTAGCTGTTTGGGATTGATTGACACAATATTCACATTTTCAACGAATATTAGCCATGTACCTAGCTTGGCTTTGTACAATAGTTATTCGGCTGTTGAATGAGTAGAACCCTGTAAATAAATCCTGGTTGATTTTTGGATTGATTGAGTAGTTACGATTACGAAATATCAACATGGCAGATAAAAGGCCGTTTAAGTTTTTTTAAATGTGATTCGACTGACATGACCTTTTACAAACTGGAAGCTTGTTTAGCCTCTGAATCGGCTAATTATATGCATTCAATCATGGTATAATCGACCCACACACTTGTCTTAAAGGTAACCACTCACAAAAGGGCTTAAATAGAATACCACATGCATTGTAAGCATGGAGGGACTTCAGTAATCCATTTAAAAAGATCCTGAAACATCAATTTTGAACGCTGAGTGAGTAGCGTTTTATGCTAATAAGCTCTGCTCATTATTCTTAGTCAAACTAGGAGGTACTAACTATGTGTGGAAAGTGCTTATATTATTTGTGCTGCACTTTATGATTTTTCGTGTTGTGATTTGTACTTACGAATATTTAAATTTTAGTTTAGTTTCTCGTTGCGATATCGAATGATTTGCCTTTTTAGCATTTAAAATGTGGTACATGATTTATGAGAGGAGAAAAGAGCGAAGTGAGTGAGTCGTTATTTAGGCATCCGCCATGACTGTCAACATTTTTTCGTAGTATTTTTCTTCTAGATAATTGATAATTAGAGAAAATAATTTATCAAGTGTATAATACTTAGCAATCGAGCATCGGTAATTCATTTGTGTAGTTCCTACGCTCTCACCGCCTCACCTTTTATGACCACGCTATTATGGGATAATTCCTCGCCCAGTTTGCATCTATTTGTGATGTAGTTCAACACCACCTTGTACACCTAAAATGTAAGCTACATGTATTGTCACATGTTTTATTTAGTCAATTAATTAGTAAGAAGGTTTATGCTCAATTTTGATGTTGTTGTGTTACACAATAAAGATGATCAGTATACAGTGCAAAGAATCTGGATAATCATGACTATCTACAAACAAGTATTTAGTTATCGTCAACGTCAACTTAAGCGTAAGGGGCAAGTTTTAATAGTTTGTGAAAGTAGTATGAAATGTGGCTACTGATCGAGGTAGCCATTTGTTGAATAATTGATAAAATTCAATTAAACAAAAAAACAGTGTCATCTTCAAAGTATATAAGTTAGTACAAAAGATGCCACCTGTTGGAAATCTGATCGAAGATATATAGTATCTGATAGAAATAATGAATCTTGACATCATTCGTAGGTATATGTTTCATCTATGCATTTGTTACATTATTGCTTCAATTGCTTGCCAATCTTGAAGATTGTATTATTTCATGTATGTCGTACTCGTCGAAGACAGCAAAAAATGGTCAGAATTTTAATTGACATTGAATTAGTCATCATAGTCGATGCCATCCTCCATCGATATTCATGTAATACTAATGCTGGTAACGTTAAAATTTACTTGCATGCACATTTGTGCTTATATCCATCATTTTCCAGTATTGGTCTGTCATGTGTATTCTCTGACGATGAAATCATATTATTTAGTAATAAATAAGACGTCGTGACGTTTGTCTTCCTTGCGTGGGTTTGCTAGAATTTAGGGAAAAAACTAAGATGGATTAGTCATTCTTTGTAAGAAACTGAAAGGATTGCTTTGTGTCAGTGTCTTTATATGATAGCTGCAACGAAGAGCTGAAGTACCAGCGAATTTTTTAAGCATTTACGTATGTAAAGGTTACAAACAGGTCCTACGGAGAGATAAACACAGTTACCTTACGTCTTCGTCTGGCTCCAAGTTTATTATAACTTATTTTACATTCGTCAGTAAACAGAATGAAACAAACTAAAGTACGAAACATCGTATAGAATAGCATCCGTAATCCGTATGTATGCAATAAAAGTGTCGGGCTCGGGCCTGGGGTAGGTATGCATAATTGGTTTTACCTTGAGTCCTTGAGGAAATTCCTTTGAGCTGCCGTGCTGTTGTTTGCGCCTTGGTCTCGACTGTCATATCTCATTAACTTATCATCAAAAGAATCAAATGCGATTGTGCTTCATTCATTTTTTCATGTCTTTGCATGTCATTTTCTGTGGAGGAAAATTGGCGAAATGTGACTTTGTACATATTAACATTAACGCGGCGCTTCATTGCCATGTTTCATCTTCGTACGTCCATTTACACAAAAATTGCAAGATGTAATTTGCTACCTGTGTCTTCAAAAAAGCCACAGAGTGATTTTTAGATAGACCACAAAATGCTAACAAAGGCTGACCGCACCAGCACCAAAACGCTTTATATTTATATCTGCTTTAAGCAACCTTTTCGAACATTTAACAAGTGGTCCATTACTATTTTTACACGTATATGAATAAAAATAAACTTATACGAATGGTGTTTTGAGCTGCTGTCAGCTTTTCCAAATGCATGTAATTTCGTCTTCTTCTGTTATGATATGAGAATAGTTTGCAGCTTTATTTGCAGTGAAGAAAAAACAGAATTATTGTAATCACTCACACAAATACAAGTATGCAAGTAAGTTTAGAAAACTTATAGTATTTTCATTGTGAATGGGGTTAGGGAAAATGACATGAGTCTTTTTACGGCGAATTTCTTCATATTTTTCTCAACGTTATGCAGGTACGTCCGTACCATTTAAGTCCCCATTTATCACAAATTCAGGGCAAATAGGGCAATGCAATGGTTGAACACTAAGTTTTAAAAACATCCTTTTCCATTCAAAATTTTTATTTACTCTCATACTAGATTGATTTTTGATGTTCAGTATTTTAAGTTTTAACTTAATTTTAACTATCAATACAATTCAAGAGCATATATAATTATAATAAATTTCGAAAGGAAAATGGATCAACATTGCCTAAATTGCACATTCTAAAAGAAGCTGCATAATAAAACTACATACTTACATGGGTAATATCATCCTTCTGATCGTAAGCATATAAAAGGTAAAGAAGCGTGTCATTCAGGAAAAGTCGTTTGTAATTTTANAAGCATATAAAAGGTAAAGAAGCGTGTCATTCAGGAAAAGTCGTTTGTAATTTTAAAAACCGTTATATTTGCAGGATAGCAATCATGAATATTTATCAGCGTGACTGCTGCATCCTTTATGTGGATTTTAGTTACTTTACTATATTCTTTTTACACTACATCCAGAGTTCATGTATGGTTGTTATACAAATGAAAAGCATATACAAGTTTAGTAACATAATCAAGAAGATCAGGACTTAGGAGGTAGGAAACTAACGCTAAATGATTGAATTGAACCAAATTCCTAAAGTTTGGGTTCGTTAATAATGCATAATGCAACATCAGTTCAGAGTCAGTTGGTATGTATACAGGCAGAGCAAAATTCTCTTAAATAATAATATAATTAGATCCACCATCAAGGCATCAACCATTTAGAAGGAAGAGTGTGCAATTAAGCAATCATAAGCTAAGCTAAGCTAACGATCAACGAACGGAATTGGGAAGCACACTCAACTCAACCAAAATTTAATGCCATTTAAAACTCATACAACCTGTGCAAAGTGAACGGTTATTAAATCTTTCGAAGATTGCTCAATTTTAAGAAGCTTTTGACTTAATTTTCTCGCATTTTGCAAGTTAAATGAGGCTAATAGTAATTTTAAAGGCTGCATTATGAATTTATAATGAAAGTATCCTTTTATTCTAGTCAACTCTAGAATTTTTTGCTTTTATCCTCTGATGTTCTAGTTCTCAAAACGATGTAAGCCTTTTGCACCTTCTGTCTGCGTCTCATACCACTATCAGTAATTTTTGTTTCTCCATCTCCTTTTACTTTCATCTATTCAACTCATAAAACACAAAATGACAATAATTTTGAATTTTTTATTATCTACTTGGCACAAATCCACTAGATGTTACGGCACAGAGGTGAACTCAAATTCAAATTTGGGTTAATTTTATCATTACCATAATATGCAATGTGGAATTTACAGTCGCGGGATTTCGCACAGTTTTTATTGTACTGCAAAAAGAACCTCTTCATTTGTTACTTTGCTTTTCTACAAAAATTCTATTACAAGTTTCATATTGTTAGAGTCTAATGATATTTTCAAGGAACATTTTCTCGTAATATCCTACAATGAATATTAAATTATAGTTACTTTCCTTTGAACGAAGTTTGCAATACATTGCTATTCTAGGAATGGCGTTATCTATACTATATCACAGTATACTGACAAGACAACTGATCTACGATTTTCATAAATCGCATACTCAGTTCACAGTTCACACCATGTAGGCAAGTTAACCCACATTCGAGAGAAATGGAGATAAACCACGAACAAGACCATCTTCTATGCCGTCTCTCCAATACAATATTGTGCTGCAAGCTATGCCATTTTGTTTATTTTTTACCCAACATTCTTTGGAGACAAGGTACTTACTTGTTGCTTCTTGCTCATAGCACAAGTCCATGAGTCCAACGAACACTACCCTTTACTAATGTAACTAGTCTACAGAGGGTACGTACCTGTCTGGTCTAAAAGATCAGATGAGACTTTTACTGTATACAACATCATATCATAAGGCAAGATAATTCTTGAATCTCACATGAGTGCATCGTCTTTACTATGTGCTATAAGAATTACGTCACGCTCACGTTACCTTAGCTTACCTTGCCTCATGTTTTTCTCGTTAATTCTTTCAAAGAAAAACAACATTACTATAGCACATGTATTCAACCCTATGATACTTGAAAGTAAAGAAGGGATGAATATGGTAAAAGGCATTACTTGTGAGAAATATGAAAGCGTTGTATGAACGCTGATAAAAATACCTAAACAATGCACGACTCCCTCACACGATCTGGGGATACAATTTGTGGTGGCAGTATTGTTGATAGTAAGTCCAACGAGTCCAACCAATACAATGTAATATAGCGACTCTCACTAAATTGCAATAATATCCTTCATTCTTTGTCAGCAGGACATACTGACGTACAACCGTCTTTACTTTATATCTGTGTAAAGGACAATGAAATCAAACTGTTGAAAATGGATTACATGCTTTCAGCGTAACCATACTAGAAGATCAGGTGGACGACGAAACGATAATAGAAGAAAATTCGTACATCCATTTATTGATGAATGGTAAATACTGAGTGAGTGCATCTTGTGCTTGTGGATTATCCAATCCCTAAAAATATTCATGCAGTTTAGAGATTTCATTTAAGATTGGTCTTAAGAGCAGCCACTCGTGTCCTTTCCTCTTTTCTAGAAGCTCAATGAACAACGACAAAGACGAGATTGTTTGATTATCGCACTATCCTCCGTCCTCATCGCATAATAATCATGGTAAGCTTGTGTTAAGCAAATACGTAATACGTAATCCATATACCACAAGTCTCCCTGTTCAAAAATCAATTAGCAAGCAGTCATCACAACTGCCGCACAATATATGTAACTTTGTGTAGCATTGGATGGAAAGTGATTCTTTTGATGTGTCGTTTTTTGTTATAAATTTACAAGGTTTGTTCAGACAGAATGTGCTCGGAACGAGAAACCTATCATTACATAAACAACTATGTACTTCTAACTAGTTTTCACGCATATCACGCCCTTTCGGTAAGTGCTATTTCTAATATCAGCCCTCTTTGTCTGTCAGATTGGTGAGTATTAAATCTGCTTTGTGCGTATGGATTATTTTATTTGCTTGCAACATCATAGTGCCCCTTTAGCAGATTGCAGAAGTGGAGGTTTTCAATAATAATACTGCAGGTTTTCACCAAATCTGATGGTATATTTTCAAAAGAGTCGTACTTAATCTTGTTTGATGTGTAACCGTTCAAGATTCTTCGCGATAACTCGCCAATAGTCGTACGTATTGTTAATGCTATAATTTATGTACATGTGCCATGTAGTGTTGATGGCAATGTCGTCGTAACGAAATCAATGCCATGGTGGGCTCAGAATTGAATTGATATAAGTATTCAAACGGGGTGAAAACGTTCAGAAATGGGCTGCATTCCTGTGTATAGGGAGGTAATTTGAGTCTCAATTATGTTGTCAATATTTTGACCTACGTCGTTTTTTGGATAGTTCTTTAAACAAAATTTATAAGTTGCTACTTTGGAAAAAAATGCATCGCGTCATATTGTTATTCCTAGCACTGCTGATTAGTCAGACTGGATTACATCATGGACATGGACGCATCTTCGTTTTTAAGCAGAACTCATACGCACTTGAAGGTGGCATACAAGATAATGATTTTGCATAGATACTAGTTTTTGAATCGGATCAGTTGTACTAACGGTGTAACTTACACCATGTAACTTTTTAATAACGTAACTTTAACGCTCTTGAATAAAGATCAGGGATACTGATCGACAGCTGGAGCTTAATGAAGTCGATTCGAACCCTATCAATAGCCATAAAATGTCATCATTAAGTAACTTTTAAGTTTATGTATTGAAATAATGAATGAACTTGGAGAGTGTATAAATGGAGTATTATATATTCTCAAAAAACTTCCGTGTTTCATATTCAATATTCTCTCAGGTGTAACTTTATCACAAGGATTAAGGATTTTTGTCAATATTCGTACAATACAATGTAAAGCTTATCAGGTAGAAGGGCATCCCTCGTTTTAGATAACCCATCAATATAATGGCTTATATAACTAGGTATTGCAAATAATTTTGATCGAATTACACCTTCAATAAATGGGTTATGTGACTTTACTATATCTCAAAGATGCAGGACCACGCATTGCACGTAAAGTGCGATCGTAATAATCTAATCACATCGTGTTTGTATGATTTGTTCAGCTAATATTCTGATATAACCTGCAGATATACCGCATAATATATGAAATACCCATGCTGATGAAATAAATTCATAGCTATAGATGTCAAAGATGATATCCCTATTGTTAAGACTGAATCGTTGTAATCCGCTAAATTCCAATCACAATTTCGTCAGGCTTCAATCACCTTTGACAGAACACAACACCGAATATGCATCCGTATATTACAACATAATCATGCAGAATATTCAAGCTTATAATGATTTGAAGGGTTTGAGTACAGAACAAGTTCAACTTTCTGCTCAACAAGAAACTGAGCATTTTTATTCCTACAATATAAGCAGCTACATGTTATACGACACTTTCAACCGCTGTTTGTTGTGTAACGTTAAGTTTTAAGGGTGGACAGGGCAAGTTCTCTTTTTGGATTGATAAAAGAGAATCTTTGTGAATACTCAAATTGATTGATCATTTCAAACTTTCGGGTCACTTATTTTTCTTCTTCAAAACACTTTAAAATAAAAGAACAGGAAACGCAAATAAGAAGGGAAGTCTGGAGGCATCCAGTGATTACGAGGTGAAGCAGCCTACAGTGCAGTGACAGTATATATAATCATAACATTACATGTATGTAAAAATGATTCGTCTTCTTCTTGGAATCTCCTTCCTGTTCCGTTTGGGTGTTTATTGAGAGTTTGGATGTATTTGGAGTTTACGAGAGACTCCATATCATTCAAACGAGCATCATCATGCTACAAGTTATATTATAAAATAGCCCTAAGGATGACTTGACTTTGCACATTACAATTTACAATATATCCATCACATCACGCATCCTTTTATCTCCTGTTCATTTGGACTGTCTCGCGCAAATGCTCCGCCCATTACCAGTTTCCTTCATTATTATATCTTATATCGCCGTCATTTTTGCGGTTCTGTAGATAAGCTTTAGCATCACTTCTGTCTGACGAACAATCGGCAGAGAAGAGTAGCATTTATGTGTATAAGATAGGAATATGTCGATGTAGAGGTGATATAATGTACAGAGTTAGTGGCAGTTTTTCTGATTGCTTCGCGATTTTACTATTATCATCCTTCCCAAGGCACTAGCAACTACCCGTGTGTATTTTTCATTCCTTAGAAAATTTACCAGTAAGACTGATTCCGCATGAGGAAGAAGAGTTCGTCAAAGCGTCTTTCATCAGCTATGTGAGGATTAATACTACAAGAGCGATTTACAATTTACAATACAATTTTTATCCCATTGAAATTGAAACGCAAACATGGAGTAAGACAAATCTACTATATAAACAAGTTCTCGTCGTGGAGCACCAGTCTCAGTTGATTAACCGAAGAAACAAGAAAACATTTTTGAATAAGGTAACAATCCCTTCTTTTACTTTTACAGTCACCATTGTTTGAGAGCTTGGGAAGAAGTTGAGCAAATACAAGTTTTTGTGCATGCGTGAATGTTTTACCCTTTACATAAAGTATTTCATACTTTGTATTTCTTATAATGATGAACAATATATCTATAATCATATTGCAATTCGTAATATTATGTTTTTTGTTGCAGTTTAAACCGTACAGTGATGATGAATAGGAATGATAAAAAATTCGCATAACGTGAAGAGTAGTGGTTGTAGTGAAGGGGTAAAAATGTGCTGTGAATTGTGAACGTGAATTTGGGATTGGGTTGAGAGATGTGTTCTTGCAAAAATTCTAAATTCTTTTAGCAAACCGTATCTGCATGAGTCAAGGCACACAGAAAAAGTCCTGTTTTACGAGGACGTCGTTGTACATTGGATTTTATATTCATGCATGTGTATCCCGTGTTGTTTTGGTATGATAGGGAATTCAGTATAGCAGTGAATATAGACGTGCTTAACGTGTGTATCGCAATTACAAGAAAAGTTTGATCAAGAAGAAGCTGCCTTCTCTTGTATCTCTATAATCAACAGGTCTTTGCAATAACTTCGCCAGAAGATCAAGAGCTTGTTCAGTTACCCCGAATTGGATAGCTGACTCAAGGATGAAAAGAGGGTTGAAGAAATGAAGCATCCGTAAAAAGGAGAAGCCTGCTGTTTGCTTCATTCCACTGTTAGGATCTGGTAATCAGATAAAATCGCCAGAAGCAATGCTGTGAACGAATGAAGGAAATAAATAGTGAATAGTACAGAACTCACAAGGGATGGTTTGGCCAAAATCAAATCATTGTTACCTGATTTTTGCACTAGATCTCCTACCTGCGTTATGTAATGGTTAGAGCTGCTCATACCTTGGCGCACAAGGTAGTTTGTCTTTTGCAGCTTTCAAAGAGAGTCCTAAAGTTCGATTATTAATTATAGCAAAAAACATGCTTAATAACATCACAGTTTTCCTCCGAGTGAAGTGATAAAAATGTGTTTACTTTTGTCGTTTAAGTGATAAATTTGAACGGCTAAACCTTTGATGAGTATTAATATGTTTGAGCTCAAAGAGTAAGTGCGTCAGCATCAGCATCTTTATACGAGATTCCAAGGTTGCACATCACACAGGTTTGCATTATTAGGGTAGGTATTAAGCAAACAGAGATGTGTATGCATAAGTATTTTCGATGTTGTAAGTAAGCTGCAGTTTCATCCCAAAAATCAGTTTCCCCAATTTTGTCAGATTGACTAATGGATTATCGGACCAGCGATGGACACACGATTCTTATTTTTTGTGAACATAATTTAATGAAATCCAGTTTAGTATGACGATATGCATACAAGGCGTACTTGAGTTGTACAATATTGGATCATTTATTTATTTCAATAAACCCACAGTGAAAGTTAAATACAGCTTGTAACACAGTATTACAGAAAAATGGCTGTTGAACAGACTAGATAACGTTCATTGTTCATAGTTCTCAGATTCTAGAAGTCATTTTTTATGATCATTTCCGACTGAGATTTAAATCAACTTGGAGATTCTCCCTGCAGGCAGTAGCACACAACGCCAAGTCTACAAACGGAAGATAACATTCACCTGTACACATAATAATTGTATTTTGGAATGGAACGGTAAGAAAATAATAAAATATTCCGTATAACGTCGTGCTCGTGTTTGTAAATTGTTATGAATGTCACATTTTGGAGAAATAATTTGAGTCTGTGCATGTGCTGATTAAAATTTATTCAGTTTCGTTGAAACTATCTATAAACTGTGTAGTACTTTCCACAGAATAAAGATGTATGCACACTGGCGTAATTAAAATTTTCATAGTCCAAAACAGTACATTAATGCTCGCATCAGAATCATCGGAAGTCGATATCAACTTAGTATAAACTTATCAGAAGTATCAACTTATCGGTGTCAACAAAGCTGATCTCCCTCCCGAAACACATAACTTACAAACAAACTCACCTATAGGTTCCTAACCTATAAGTCATACCACTTGAGCTGACACTAATTAATGTAGTATATAAGCAACTTGCAAATGCTACTAGTCAAGGCCATAACATTACATAACAAATCCGCTGCTTCTGCTTTATAAATTTTACATTCATTTAATTAAAACACATACATTTCTCACTCTCAGTAGTAATATGAAGTTGGTAGACAACTATTTAAAGACACACAAAAACGTTTTTAAACAAAAAAATATCCGAAGATTGCTCCAAATGAACATACAATTCCTCGGCGGATACAAAAGAAATAGGTAGTCGTTCTGCTATATTTTCAATAAATACATTAGCAATGGTTTGTGCTGATCTATTTTCATTTTCTAGTTTTTTTCATCTCATCAAAATTTTGGATGATCACCGATCAGTGTGGTTCATACATTCATACGAAGCGTAAGCTTAGGTCTTCTTCAGTGTTTTTTTGTGTTGAGCCAGGTATTGAGGTAATATACGTACTTACTTCTGCATATAGCTTCGTTTCATTTGTTGGCCATGTAGGTATATTTGACATTCTCAGCTAAAATTTACAATTTATTTATCATCCAAGCTTATAAGTATTTAGTCATATAATAGGGAATCTAATCATATAATCGCAAAACACATAAGATTTGACCAAAGATGATTTACAATATTACAATTTATTTATCACCCAAGCTTATAAGTATTTAGTCATATAATAGCCTAATAGGGAATCAAATCATATAATCGCAAAACACATGATTTGACCATAATACGATCACGATTGATTCGCTTAGATTTGCAATTTGCAACTATGGGGTGAACGTGAAGTGGTTGGGGCGATGTGATACACTCACCTAATTTTTTTATAGTTATGAGTTTTTCCATATAAGTAATTGATTAGAAACACGAATAAAGTTTGGAAAAATTTCTCGTCTTGAAATGCTTAAATGTCTTTTGATACTTTATTAACAGGTTCTACTGACTTGATACCATTTTCAAAAATCTCACACGAATCATACAATCAGAATCATGGCCCTTTCACGGAATTGGATATTTCGCATCAGTGTCGCTGGAAATCTCTTTGTTTTGGTGTATCTAGCGTTGTATTCCTCGTCAACGTCACCCTCTAATGGTACGACTAACTACGTGACTAACAACCCCATTAGTCCACCTGCGGATCTCCCACTTCCGAGTGCTGTTAGGGCAAGCAATGTTCCACTTGCTGCTTCTCCTGCTGATACAGCGTCCGTAGAAAGCTTTCTACCAGCAAAACCCCTCCAAGAGTCGAACAAAGTAAGTAGTGAAGTGAGCAACAACAATGACGCTCAAGACGCAGGAGTAGCAGCACAAGCAGATCCTGTGGTTGCAGATGATGTTAGTTCTGCCATCCGTGCTGCTGGAAACCTTAAAAGCGGAGGGGATCCTAATAAAGGGGGAAACGGAGAGGTGGACTTTGACTCCAATTTAAATGATGGAATGAGCGAGCAGCTAATTAACGAAAGTCGGCAGCTGGATACGGTTGCTGGAGGGTTAAACTTGCTTAAACCAAAAACCATTGGGGATAACAAATTATTCCCTTGTGATGATTACACCCTCCGAAGCCATTATGGCCAGCGAGGAAATTATTGGGTGCTTTACAATTATTTCAAAGCTGCACGATCATTTCGGTGTGATCAGTCTATTACATACACCACACATGCAGATTGGACCTTTCTTGATAATTTAGTCCCTCTTTTGGAACGCTGGCAGGGACCAATTTCATTGGCTTTGTACTCACCAGGTACTGATTTCGATGATGCGGTGAAACGTATCCAGTTCTTGAGGGAGTGTGGTGGTTCACCTCTGGTTAAGGAGTTTGTCACCTTTCATCTATTTTTCGACCAGCGTCATGTTCCTAAATTAAAAATTTCTCATGAGCCTGAAACCTCCACAGTGAATTGTAGTGGTCTCGCTGGAACTTTAACGTTTGGAGAAAGCTTGCAAACTTATAAGAAAGCAAAGAAGTTGTCATACCCAGTGAATGTTGCTAGAAATGTTGCCCGTGAAATGGCAACGACTTACTATGTGCTTCCGTCCGATATTGAATTATACCCAAACCCTAACTTAATTCCAGACTTTTTAGAAATGATACGAGTTAACGATACTATGCTTCAAAGGCCAGCGCCAAAAGTTTTCGTTTTGTCAATTTTTGAAGTGGAGGCAAACGTCACCGCTCTGCCATATGACAAGCGTGAGCTGCTGTATATGCTTCAGAATAAATCTGCTATACCTTTCCACAAGTATGTCTGCGCTGATTGCCACCGCATTCCAAAGGCTGAGGAGTGGTTAAAGACACCATTCCAACCAGGACTGAAAGTTTTCCATATTGGGAAACGACATAAGCCCTTTCACCACTGGGAGCCAATTTACATAGGAACAAAGTTTGATCCAATGTATGACGAGAGGCTGAGTTGGGAAGGAAGAAGTGACAAGATGACCCAGGTAAAAAATATGTATTACAATTTGCATTCCATTAATTATTCTTAAAGTTTAGGCAATCATTGCACTAAATGAATTTGAAAAACACATTTGATTCTTTTGTAGGGGTACGTGCTTTGTGTGATGGACTATGAATTCCACATTTTGGACAACGCTTTCCTCGTCCACAGGCCCGGTATTAAAAGGCACAAAGTCATTCCAAAGAAAAATCCTGTTGTGGCCAAACAAAACGCAGTTATTGCTAAAGTTATACTACCTGAACTTAGGCAGATATACGGAACGAAACCGGGTTGTTTTGTATAGCATTAGAACTCAATTAGAAATCTTAAACTTTTTATTTAAATTATTTACACTTAAGACCCTCGTACCTAAAAACTTTGAATATGTTGGCTGTTCATTTCTGTTTATATCCGTGATATTTAGCCACAAGACTTTAAACGTTTAAACTTTTATTTAGTGAGAATACTTAGACGATTTCCCTTGCCGAACACAGAGGCAAAATCTCCTAACATTTGTATATTAAATGTTCGGCAGTAATGTATATTTTTTATGATGTCCCGATTTAAAGACTCCGAGGATAAAAGTACTTCCCTTAAGCCGGATGCGGTGGGTTTGAAATGTTTGAATTAGATACTTGTTGTGAAATATGAATGTGGATTGTGAATGCCTTATTGTAGATGTACGATGAAGATTTTTATACAGGATATCAAGCATATAAAATGTTGGTGAATATTTTGTTATTGTTACAATGAGATTCGTATGTTGGACGTGTACGGAATAATTATTAATTTTCTTGTCGATGCTTATGGCGATGAAATTAAATGACTAGAATTCCTTTGTACATCTTTTAATAAATAAAAGTTTGATACGCAAGTACGACAGAAATATCAAGATAATTTTTTTTGCTATGTGTAGCTCGACAGATTTCCTTTTATTTCCTCTCTTGCATAATAAATTCACGAAATTGCGAATGTCAACAATAAATCACCTATTTATAGTACGTCATCACTGCTACGGTATTTATGTCTAAATTATCAAACCGTTATGAGAGATATATTTCGATGAAATGAAAAGGATATTAAAAAGGCCTTCTTAAAAAATCATATTTTAGCATAAAACACAAAACAATACACATTTTTAGTGCATATCTCAAATAGATTTACAATAACTTACCCAATGAAATGGGTCGGAAGGTTCGGTTCATACGAAATACAAATACAATGTTTAATTGGTTCATAGCATATATGATTTAAAACAGACAAATGTATTTTAAATAGTTTAAATTATAAATCAAAATTTACAAACTAGTTTTTTCTAACTAGTTTAAAATATAAATTAATGGAAACACATTTTGATATTTCAACGTGGGAACTAGTCAACACAACACCATTTTATCATCGCATTAGTGTTGAATACAATATTTGTATCAGTAAACTTAAATAAGAACTGAGCAGCCCACTGAACTGTGGCATAAGTAAATTCAGGCTTGTGGCGCATTATTGTCAATCGGTGATCCTTTCAGTTGAGATTGTAAGTAAGCCTCAAATTACGTTGAACTATGTCTAGCTTTGACTATTTTTACCAATGATTACACTTATTAGTGCAAGTGCAGAAGCACCCTGTTACGTTTACAATTGTTTAATTGCAGTCAACATCTTATTCCCTTGTTGTTGGATTTATTTTCCAGTTTTCCAACACAGACCGTTAACCAGCTTTCATGTTGCTTAAAATTAGAGCTTAGAAATATTAGCATGGCCGATGACTTGCATATCCAAAAGGATTTCTTGGAGCGACGATTTAAAGTTATTTGAATCCGTTTCGGTGTTTGAATTGAAGGCGGATACCCCAAATATAATTTCGTCTTTCAAAGGATTGTAACAACAGCCGTATCCATCTGAATATAAGACAATAAAAAAGTAATGAAACGAAACCAAGAAACATTTGCTAATCAACAATGAATACCAGCATAAGCATAAAGATTACCAGGTATAACCGGACCGTAACACATGAGACCATTAAATGCTGAAGCAACCTGTAATTTTAATTAACACACACAAATATATAATTACATACCAAATGAATACCAAGTGTACGACGTGGATATATCCTTAAAATATATAGTATAATTACGGTATATCAGTACCTGACTAGTTGAAAGCTTAAAATGAGTTGACTGTACATAACCAGCATCCGTAAACAAAGCTGGAATTTCCATCCTGTTTTCTGCTGCTATCTTTTTCAGCCCGAGAAGATGTCTGTCCACTCCAAATCCTCGAACGGCATCGTTTGCATACGCTTTGTGACTTTCTACCGCTTTCTTCATCAACTTAAATTTATCTGCAAGTGACAACCCGGGATCGTCAATACCTCGAGAGAACTCCAAGGAATCAATGGAGCAGGATCGTATGGTTTCCGTTCGTCCAAGTAAATACATTCTCGTAGAAGCAGACTCATAATGAGGAGCTGGAACTTTGTGCACTCGGTAATAAGCCGCTTGAATAGCCATTTGAATGTAACTGTCTGGACTAAATTTGCAAGACTTGATGAACTCCTTCCCGTAAGGCTTAAAGGAAAAGCAGCTCAAGTCCAAATCTTGAATTAACCTATGGAATCAAAGGTAATTTTTAAGTAGCCATATCTAAATTACATTTTATATTAGTACTGTGTCAGTGGTGGCAACTTACGCATCAACATTATCTTTTGCTTCAGCAACTGCTTTTGTGATTTTCTTGTCTTTCAAATTAAATGGCAATTGAATTGGAAGAACTGAAGGTGATGTATTGTCGCCGGGATTTACAGGATTGGCATTGTTATTCAAATACGCGACAATAAAATCCATCATAGCAGCTACTGGTGGCCCATCAGATGGAGAATGCTCATAAGTTAAGCCAATTTCGCCTTCAGTCCCAACCACAAACTGAATTGTTTTGTCATGCCACATATTCCCGGAATTTGTGTAGTTTCCGTGCAGCATTTGCAATCCAGTCGCGGTTAACTGTTCGGTGTGAACTAAATCTTCAACATCAGGAAGCGCTACGACTGCTCTTGTTTTATGAACATTAACAGGCCGATTAGGTCTATCAATACAAACTAAGAACAATGATTCCTCAATTGCTCTAATGGACTCTTTATTTGTACTGTCCCGTTGTAATCGCTGATACGTTTTTGCCCATGAGTCTCTATGTTCTCCAGTAAGCATGCCAAACGGAATCCCAATTAACCCACTACATTGGATAGTAACGTTGTGTAACTGTCTGAGGATTTCAGCAGGTTCAGCAATATTGCCTTGATCATCGATAACTTGAAGTTTATGGAAGTAATTCTTGTAGGCAACAATGATGTGACGGCTCTTACGATTGAAGGAGAGAACGTCTTCAGGAACTGCTGGTGCTCGATTTACTCCCATTATCCTATAGTATTGAGACATATCAAGAGGCTGTTTTCCCATCATTTCAGGCTTTAATTCACCTTTATCAATACGGTTGTTAAACTGAAGGGCTGCATGAATTAACCGCGCAGTGTAGTTCAATTGCTCTTCCTTGGACTTTATATCTGCAAACGGGAATATCAAGCCAGGACTGGAGTGAACTATCACAGGTAGTCTGTAGCTGAGATATGCAGCGGACAACCACCAATCTGCGAGCTGTGTCAAAAAGAAACATTTTAACTGCTCATACATATTTAAAGTTGACTATAATTTACAACCTAGTTCTCTTTGCATTTTTGCATACATACCCAGCTCTCTTTTTTAGTAGCACGAGCTTCAAGTAAAGTTTGTAGCTTCGGACCAAGGTTGGGGTTAGAACCAAACTCTTTAACTAACTCTGTAGTCTTAGAAAAATCTTTGTCCGTCAAAAGTGGTTTCACTGTCCTATAAAATAAAATATGATAAAATTATGCAAAATGCAAGATCATACTCCTGCGTGTGCAATTTTTGAAGAAATTATAGAAATATATAGTTTGAATTAACAGCCAACCTCAAATATTTAGCTAAGGTATCATTCAAAGGAGGAACAGGAAGTTTTGGAAGCGAAGCTGCTGGGGACGCTGCTGTGGAGAAATTGTTATGAAAATCATGACCTGAAATTGAAGGCTTTTGCGGAAAATTTGCTGCACCAGCTGCAAGTCCTCCTCCACTGCCAACAAAAGAACCTTGAAAACTGCGACGAAGGTTCTTTAATCCTAAAGATAACACATTCCGTTGAGAACACTGCATTTCGGCAACAACTGGTGCTAGGTATCCTGTTTCAATATTCTGCTCGTCGACTTTTGCATTAAATAGTTGTGGTGAAACCTGCAAATTTTATGCACGCAAGAAACCCAATTCTTTAAAATACTTGTATTACTATATGTAAGTACCTATATATTTACGAAAGTAAGTAGTAATAAAGAATCTGCAAATAAAAACTATTCACCCCCATGTCAGTTGTTAGTTTTTGGAATATTCATTTAAACGATTTGAAACACAGCACAGACTGCTAAACCATTTACACTTGACGTTGACAGTGTATTGGGTATATAAATATATAACGGCTGGCCATAATAAAGGCTTATGGAAAGATGAAAGAAGAGTTTCTCAGTAATCTTAGGTTTCTTCTGACAATGAGTAAAATTAAGAAAATCTTCTCACGAAATTATGACAACAGTGCCACAGTACTAGAACAAGCCCAACCAGCAAATACTTACAATAAAATCATAGAAAGTTCTTTGAATAAAATACTGTTGCTCATCAGTTGTCAGGAAATAGCATGGTACAGACAGATACATTCATACAATTAAAAAGAAATTCCTCTACTCTGTTATGATATTACATAGTTGTTAGTACAATCTGCGCTTTTGATTCGCATTCTTATGAAATAAGTTTACATCTCATTTTTGTATGATGAATACAGAATGAAACTGAAAAAGCTCTCAGTAAATAAGATATATTTGTAGCGATAAGAAAAATATATCGTCAAATAAATGAAGTTCTCATCATATCACATATATCTTGACTTGTATATGGTTGTATGAGTATGTTGACATTTTACGTGACCTTTATACGGAGGAATACACACTACACAGAATCAGAATATTTATGCTTAACTACAAGAGTGTACACAGAATGCAGAGAATAAAATCCCATGCACATGATGCACAGCAACACAATGTATTTCAAATGTTTTTGAACTAGACTAGACTCTCTAGTCATATCTGACATTCTCAAACATGTTTTTAATTTAATTTCCAAACCACTTGAAACTTTTTTTTAGCACTTATGTGATCTTTTCACCACCACGATGAGCCCATGACCTATATATACGACCCAATACTACATAAAAACAAAACTATCTTACCGATTACATTTGTCCCGCTGTTCTGATTTATACTGACAGCAAAACAAAAAGCAAATTTATGAATAATTCCATGTATGTCCGAACACTGACAACCTTTAAAGTTAGACACAATTATTTGCAAAATTTACGTTCATACGGTGCGATGTTACAAGATTAAAAGATCGTTTCACTTAGTTAGTATATAAATCTGTGCAAGTGACAAGATCGGTAGTAGAAATTTGATAAAGATTTTTTCTGCACTATGCACATGCAATCCTATCACCTAAATCTTTTTCTTTTGTCTACATACTATATAGCAAATAAAATTAACTTCGCCCGTTAAGTACACCCAGCAGATCTAGATCTTGACACTTTCTGAAATGTTTTCCTTCCAGAGAGATTCCAGACAATCCAGGCCCAGTTCCAGCTGACGTTGACTCACAGTGGAAGCAAAACGAGAAGCAAGGAAAAACTCTAAAAACTGTGAGCTACAACGGGAGCTACGTGTAAAAGTAAATTCATACTATTTCCTACACATGTCGCATGCAAATGCAAGTATAGTATATACAGAAAAATAGTACAAAAATCTGCATGGGCATAACATGGTAAATTAGAATAGTGAAGTAGACAAAATAGGGCATCCATAGGGTGACGACGACCAATGATCACACAATTTGCTCTTATTTATCAGATAACATCCGATTTCCTTCGGCGTAATCACCCGAATACCAAATCTTGGGATTTTGTGAAACCATTAAATTTTTCGGGGACCATGAAAGACACCATCACATCATTGCAAATTGCAACAGCATTACTATTTTTACTATACTATGAACAAACAATGTATTTTCACAAGTCCGTGCTCCTTATCGTCCACTCCATGACCTTACTTGATGATTTTAAGATATTCCAGAGAAATTCTATCTATATCAAGGGGGAAAACACAAGTGGTCGCGTCGCGCGTCACATTTTGCATAACATTTCTTTACTATTTTGCAGTTTTTACAACATTCATCAATTATCACTTTCCACCTTGCATTGCATTGCTGCGAATTTTGATTTTGGGGCGATGAGAAACTTCTAAGATTTGGTTATTCGAATTTACACACCCCGAAAAAGCCATTTCTGGAAAATGGGCGCGGGTGTTTCAGAACCTGACTTTTGTAAATCCACAGGCAATTGTGAAAAGGGAAATAGTATAGATAGAGACCTCACCAATCACCAAACACACAACAAGCAACCCAAACAAAAACAGTCAACGACAACAACATTTATGCACACAAGCAGTTTCTTTCTCATATTTCATGATTAAAACTTAGACTTAAATGTGTTTTTATTTAAAACCTTTTCCTAGAATTTCCAATCTTATTTGTTGTGCTAGTAGAACTGTGTAGTGGAAATAAATAGATCGAAATCCAATTACAAAGACGTTAAGAAAACAATGGCTGTCGACGAAATCGCGTCATGTCACATGTCTTCACAACAGTCCTTCCGTAAACTGAATTATTAGAAAAGAGCTCAGGCTGTGTGTACTGTCAACTGTTATCAGCGGTACTAGGCTCATTTTTTTTACATCGGATGTTGTCTTTTCAGTTGTTAGTCACTGTCAAATTGTTTCATGGTTAAGGTGTTTAAAAGTCCAAAAAATTGAATTTTATTGATCTAGTGGACCGGCTGCAGCTGGCTGCACTTTTTGCGTATATTATTTCTTGCATACTTTTTTGTGATATTTGTAAGAAAGGTTTATCAGGTGTATCCAGAATGGAACCAGAACCAGAGATCAATATTAGTCAAACTATGATTGTAGCAGAGGAAACTGATGATAATTCGCAAACGCCATCCGTTATAATGGATCTACCAGATGAAATTTTGGAGAATATTTTTGCTAGAGTTTCCCCTTACAATGATTTAGATAACATACAGCTTGTATGTAAAAGATGGTATAACGTTTCAAAAAGTACGAATATTTCAATCATGT
Organism: Sinodicranocentrus sp. ZH6; assembly: GCA_027743935.1. Classification (NCBI taxonomy): domain Eukaryota; kingdom Metazoa; phylum Arthropoda; class Collembola; order Entomobryomorpha; family Entomobryidae; genus Sinodicranocentrus; species Sinodicranocentrus sp. ZH6. The sequence continues at coordinate 27,355 of JAHZNA010000224.1, forward strand.
TTAGCTGTTTGTTATTTGTATAATATTTGTGTATTGAAGTGAGTATGATTTACAAATTTCTTTGCATATTACAGAGGTGATTAATAGTCTCAAGAGTAATTTTGACCAGTCTGTGATTGATGGCAACTTACAGTGTGAAGTTATTTCAGCACCAGTTCTAGAACCAGGTCAGCGTGTGATTCAGGGATCGTGGATTTCTGAAAGATTCGGGCATATGTGCTGCTATTACGGTTAGTGAATTTCATTGTAGATTGAAACATTCCTTCGCTTTTTTAAATGTATAATTGCTGATACTTTGATTCACAGATAAAGCGATATATGTTGTTGGGGGTAAGTGCAAAGAACACTTCTGTAAACGTAACCTTTTTAGTGGTATCAATGGTATGGTATGGTGGAAAAAACTCAGATGTGTTAAAAATTTCCAGGTACTACAAATACTCCGACTACTTTTAATGACATGTGGAAATTCGATTTGAGTAAACGTGCTTGGTCAAGATGCGTTGCATCTGGTCAATATCCAACACCCAAAGCTCTAGCTTCGATCGTTCAGTATAATGATAATCTAGTTCTTTTTGGAGGATGGGCTCATCCTCCGCCATATCCTTTAATGCAGGTGTGTATTTATGAATGATATGTTCTGTTGAAGTAATAATTTAGATGCAACTTTGTATTCTTTGAGTGTGAATTATTTGTTTCAGCCGTGGAGAATTTTCGATGAACTTCACATCTATAACTTTAACACCAATAAATGGGCTGCAATTGTTACGAATAACTCACCTCATCCCAGCGCAGGTCATTCAGCTTCTGTTCATAATGACAAAATGGTAGTTTTCGGTGGGAGAACGTTTGACAAACATGAACAATCATTTCCTATGTATGTATGCTTTTTATATAAGAATGATAATGAGAAAGTTTTGCAGAAATTCCCGTTTCTTGATATTATATTTTTTCCTAGCTCAAAGTCTACGTGGATATTTGATTTTCTAACTAATGAATGGTATCCGGTGGTCACAAATAGTGCTCCTACTCCACGATATGGACAGACTCAAATATCTCTGGATGAAAATCGTCTACTGGTGATAGGTGGCTGTGGTGGCCCAAATCAAATATTCTCAGATGTCTGGCTGCTGACTTTCGCCGAGAAAAGCGTTGGGAACTTTTGTGGCACGTGGGAGAGAATAAGTGTGGCTGGAGACGAGGGCAGTGTTCCTAACGATTTCCATTATTCTGGTTGCAAGGTACACTGTATACTACACAAATAAATAGATGGCATTCAAAGATTTTCCATGTTTGAACGAAAGATAACTATCAGAAACGGTTTCATAGGTGGGATCAAACGTATGCTTCTACGAAAGATCTTCGCCCATCTCCCCGTTTTTAGCCTTTTTACATTTCGAGTCTCTTTCAAGCGTTCCACCTGAACAAAATGAACTGACATTTGAGGCATCCCGGTCGCGTTCCTACTTTCACTCAAGGTGTACTTCAGGTCTTCGAAAACAAAGTTATACAACTATGCCGCTTTACAGTATGGACATATCCAAGGTAAATAGCAGCTGCGTTTTGGTATTTTTACCGGAATAACTGAGAGTAAGTTGATTGTACTTTATGGATTATGTAACATGGTGTTTTATCGTAGGTTTTATCAGAAAACACGGTTACTTGGACCAAAGAACCTCAACCCTTGAAGTTTCAAAGGCCCAATGAGAGACTTTTATATACAATGGTTACAGGACGAGCAGAAATTATTCTTTTTGGTGGTTTCTTTAAGCAGCCAAATCAAAGACAGTGTCAGGTTTCTAATGATGTTTTTATTTTACGAACAGTTCATCGATCATACTAAATTATCATTTATATGTATTAAAGATTCTAACTAAGCAAGAAGTTGCAAATCTAAATTGAATATCTAAAGAAACTGTGTTACCCATTCTAAGGTCCATGATATACTTATTACACACAGATGGTATGGTACAGTTATATGAAATCTTATAAGAATAATAAAAAACAACTCGCTTAATCGGCTTGATTATTCAGCAAATTAAAAAACACTTACAACACAATAATTTGGGCATATGTCGATTAACTCTTGAATTTAAAACGGATAATTTGATCCATATCCACCTCTACTTGGTCGACGGAACGATCGCCCGCCGCTGCCACCGCGTGGAGTCCATCCACGATGATGGCTACCTCGTTGACCTTCGCTTCCATAAGAGCTATTGTTATATCCTCCACGACCACCAAAGTTTGATGAACTGCCTCCCCGACCTCCTCCAAAGTTTGACCCATTGCCTCCCCGAGTTCCTCCAAAGTTTGACCCATTGCCTCCCCGAGTTCCTCCAAAGTTTGACCCATTACCTCCCCGAGCTCCTCCAAAGTTTTGGCTACTGCCTCGATAACCACCTCGTTCATTATTCCAAGAACCACTAGAATTACCTCTATTTTGAAATCCTCCTCTATCACCCCTCGGTCGACTGAAACCTCTACCAGGCGAATCACTATCACTAACTGCCGTACGTAAAACTTTAAGTGGTTCATACTCTTGCGCTGACGAGTTATCTGATTCATCAAAACTCCTTTTCACACCTCGTCCTCCTGAAAAGTCGCCGCTTACTTCATCATCTCCATCTTCATCTTCCGCGTAGTCCTCCCCACCTTCATACCCTCCTTGGTCTGCAGCACTATCCCATTCTTGGAATGAATCATCACCTCTGCCTCCGAAGTTACCTTCCGGGGGAGTTGGACCACTCGTTCGGCACAGCTCAACAATTGTGTGGACCAATCGCTGGTCAAGGTCAATTAATGGGAAAAACGACTCAGAGTTTTCAGATGCTCGCACAATCATATTTTCAATCGATGGCCGAAGCGCAACAATTGCCGATGCAGCGCGCAGGTCCATATCGAGGTTAATCCTGAGAGTTAACATTGTATTACATCGAAATTACTTTAACGAGCTTCATAATTCATACGTACAACTGTTTAACTTTTTGCTAACAATCTATTTGCTTTTTACTAGCATACCAGTTATCCAATCGAATCATTCCATTTACTACTTCAACTTTTCTGGAACCAAAAAGCAGCAATTGCACAGGAGAGACCATTGTCATGCTCTTGCAAGCAATTGCACGGGTCCTAATCTGAAAAGAAATTACGAAGGCGATTTAGAATTGTATGTAATATTAAAAACTTTTATGATAATTAGCTGTAATGTTTAAAAGTACCTTTTCCCCGTAAATGAAGAAGGGATAAGGAAAATTAGTTTCGAATCTCGTACAGTTTATCGACGCCTTATGAACCAAAGCTGCTTTAGACTCTGTAGTCAGAACCTAAATCCATGTAAATGTTGTAAGAACAAGTTTGAAAGACCTAATATTCATGAGTTAGGTTGCAGGTGCACGAAATTATGGTTCGTGTTTGTGTTTTTACCTTTCGCTTTTCTTTGTGGTAGCAAACATTTGGATACAATCCCACACACAGAAGCGCTGCAAGTGTATCAATAACTGGACTATTGCCTCGGAATTGTAAAGGCCCGCTATATAATTGCTCTTCCGGAAATCCGCTCTGGATTAGGACTTGGATTAGTTGGTTCTGCAAAAATATTAAAAATTTCCATGAACTGCGCGGTCCATCAACTACACTATAGTGTTAAGTAACCTTAATACTAAACGCTAGCCTTTGCTTCAGACGTCATCCGAAGGGATGGTAAGGATAACATTCTTTGTTGACAAAAGTCGATTTCTGCCTGCTCTCCTTGCCTTTGTTTTATTCTGTCCCATTGTTGGAAAGCATTCAAAGTTGCGAAATGGTCAGAATTCCTATGGGCTCCAAATGCTCTCTGGGTTGGTGCCAAACGCTTGTTTTCTGGGCCTAAACATCATAATTGTGTGGGGGAATCAGAAAACAACAGTTTGTAAATTTCAAAATACATGCAAGTTCTACAAACTTTATACTTCAGTAAATACCTACCTAAGTTGAAAACTTCACTTAGATTTGATGACTGAGCAGCAATAACAGATAACGGATCTGCACAATTAAATATTACCCCCAAAACAATCTGCAAACCAACATTACATTATTTAATTTCCATCGACTTGCACTATATACAATACACGTATTGGATACTCTTTCTGACTGGACGAATAAATTATTGATATACCATTTTGCCTAAACGTGGGTCTAATGGAAGCTTGGCAAGAATTCTTCCAAGTGCAGTTAGCTCAGTAGAATCGTCCAAACAGTTTAATTCTGGAAATATCACAGCAAACAGAAATTTTTGTCATTTCTTGAGTCTTGAGTGCATGTAAAGATTTCCCGTTCTAAATAAACGTAGCTTTTTTTAATTTACCATGAAGCAATGCTTGAGCCTCAATAACAGCATCAATTGGTGGTGGCTCAGGAGCTTTACTTAGGAAATGACCAATTCCTCCAAGACGAAGTAGTTTAATAGTTAGAGCGATTTCATGGAGTGGGGTACGTAACATTTCTGGTGTCATGCTATCGTCCAAAGCTTCAAAACGCCGCTAAAACAATTACAAAATAAATACTGGAATTAGCATTCACTCCACTAAACACATCGCCTTTTGGCACTTTCATGATAAAAAACTAATCTCGCTCACTCGGCTACACAAATGGTAACAAAACCCTTCTCGTACTCGACCGGCTCTCCCTTTTCTTTGCATTAGATTGCTTTTTGAAGCCCAGACTGTCGCAAATGTCGTCATGTTATTATGAGAAGTAAAGAGTTTCACTTTTGCCTTACAAGAGTCAACCACAAAGACTACATCATCGATGGTTACTGATGTCTCAGCAATATTTGTTGATAGAATTATCTAAAAAAAATTAAAGCTTGGTAAAGCCCGGCGACCACTGACGAGTAGGTATATCTAATTAGTTTCGAACCTTTGTTATATTTGGAGGAACTCGTTCAAACACACGGTGCTGGTCTTCACGAGGAAGTTGAGAATGTAACGGAAGCAGTCGGTAAGCAGAGGAACCTATAAATAAAATTGAGGTTTAGTAAAGCAATAAAAATCTAAGAATGAATCCTAGTGTTCCTGTCCTCATTATTAAGAAAAGCAAAGGAAATGAAAGAAGTGATCTTTACCAAATATGGGGTGTGCCTGAAGAAATTTCATGATCGAAAAGATGACATTCCATCCTGGTAAAAATACCAGGATTGCTCCGCGTACATTTTTGTCTTTAATGTGTTTCAGTAACGCTATTAATAGCTCCAAATTGACATCTCGTTCACTCATATTTGCCATTGCATGTATAGTTGCCTCTGGATAATCGGAATTATTGGGCAGTACGTTAAGGTTCTCCTCCGCTCCGGCTCCTCCACTCGATAACGTTTCTTCTTCTCCTTCCTCCTTCTTCTTTTTCTTTTCCCGTCTAAAAACATAACATATAATTCGATAAAATATATAATGTGTGTACACCATACAATGAAACAATTCCTGTGAAATACAAATAAATTCATGTGCATCTCAACGTTGATTAACTTACCGAATAGATTCGACAGATGGCTTGAACTGCAACATAGTAACTGATTATTGTAACATCTCTTCATAAAATGTACTCGACTCATTAACAAGTGATTTTAATAGGATTAAGATGAGGATTTTACCGACGGTACAAAATAGAATAGAGCCATATGGTCTGGGCAAACACGATTCAAACCGAACACTGTAACCAACAGTTTGACCAAGTTCTTCACCTCTTTCTTCTGCCACGCGTTCAGCTACAGAAATCGCGGATATTCGGCGTGGTTGCGTAATGACAACGTTGCAAAACGCTGCCTGTTCCGAAGACAGACAATCGTCCAAAATGAATTGGCAAATCTATAAAACATTACAGAGGGGTTACAATTTCATGATTAAAACGATTCTAATCAAGATTGATCATCCGATCCTGATTTCTGAGTAAATACCAACCTGTGTCGTTTTCCCGCTACCAGTTTCTCCCTTTAAAAACGCAAAGCAAATTTAAGTTTGAATATTAACGGCGGATATCCTGTATTAGTGAAATTATATATATATACATAAAGCGCAGCGCAATAACATAACACATATATAAACCTGGATCATAATTATTTGATTTTCTGCAATCGCATCCATAATCTCCGATTTTTTGGCAAACACTGGCAATTTCGAACGCGTCGCCCAAATTTCTTGAAAATGCTGGTTCATCTGCTGAGTTTCCTTGTGTGCCTCAAGAAATTCTGAACTCAACTGTTCTAAACTTGTCTGTTTAAAAATGGCAATGTAAATTATTCATATAATAACGACTACTTTAAACCATGCAAGTATTGTGGATTTTTCTTACTGATGCCATGTGACCTTCATCAATATTGCAAGAAGTCCATGGGTTCCAATTCGGGACTGGCGGGGACCATGACACAACGTTTCCCTGCCTTCTGTTATCTTCGTCATATTTTAATGGCTGTTTTTTTACTTCTAGTAACAAAGAAATTCCTTGAGGCTGATTCGCCTGGTTTTGTTCCTCACCTTCTGGGTTGGTGCCTGGAGTCACTGGTTCAGACTAAAAAGACTAGTTGATATGCCTATGATTTACGAACTTTCGGTGTTAACTCTTCAAAATAATATCGTACTTTAGGTGCTTCATGGTTCACGGGCTCGACCTGGAGTGCATTGAGTAAATCATAAACATCATTGACTACTTGGCCATTCAAAGTAACATTGAACGCTTGTAACGCTTCCGCCTCCTTAGCACGCTTAGTTATGCCAGAAAACGGTTCAATAACATTGAGATGATATAGCTGACGAACTAATGAGACAGCACAACTTTTGGAAGCGGTTTGTTTGTTAGATGCTGTCTCTGATGCATGAATTTCTAAGAGCAAAAAACAAATTAAAAAAGTATTCAATCACATTTAACGGGATGAAAATATTTTTTGAGTAAAACTTCTAGTATACTTACTTCGTCCCAGAGCTTGAACATAAAATGACATTTCAGCTTTGAAGCTCCTGAAATTTTATTCATAACTTCTTGTACATGTCTTACATGACGAAACTGGTAATTTAAGTCTTTCTGAATTAACGATTCGTATAAAGACTTTAATTCTTACCAATAATCCCCGTTGGATAATAGTCCACCACACTTGGTTGTACATTCAAACTCAATGGAAGATAAAGTTTAACACATAGCTGCAAGCCCGCGGCGGTTCTATATTTTAAAGTTTAAAACAGTATACTTTAAAATAAAGAACCTTGTGCATACTACACAACAATGGCTAGCGAATATACCTTATGCATTCCATACTGCATATAAGTGTATTCTTATGGAGATCGCTACTAACGGTTTCTTGTCGTATGCCAAAGGTAAAACCAACCAAGTGTGGTCGAAAATTATTTTGTTTGAAAGAAATCGCAAGTGTTCATTTGTCGCCACACACTTGTGCCATCATTTCTTTCATTAGTACTATTAAAAGCCAACGCATTTTCCGAAATTCAATCGGAATCAAAGAAAATGCAAATCAAATTCTAGTAAATGAAGAATTGCAATACACAATAGCGCATCATTCTCCGTCAACCATATGTTAATATAAACCTTGAATGATCCGGGCCAACAGAGCTGTATTTATAGTCCGCATTAATTCGATTTTGCTGCATAAACTGATGCAAACGACCCTTGGCATTCTCAATAGTCCAATTGCCGTGAATCCCAGCGTTAACATCGACATCTTCGGCTTCGGCAACATTAAAATTGTCCATAGGGCGTCCCATATGGAATGGAATACGTCCTTCCTTTGTCCTGGAAAAAAATCACGCGTTATAAAAAACCAAATATACGTTGAATTAGCGTTGACATACAGCGGATTCGTCGTAAATTTTTTTCGCCTCACCTATAACTTTGCCCGACATCTTGAGGACCATAGCCAGCTTGAAATACTGGGCGTTGTTCTTGAGGTCCTGCCGGAAATCCTTGGCCAGAAAAATTAGACGATTCAACGGTGGGAGGGGTGTATGCCAATGCTGTTTCCGGAATCTCTGAGTTATTTATTCGTTCAGTCCGCATTAAAAACTGAAGAAAGTCCTTAGCTGCATTGGTTTGCGCGTCTTTCTTACTAGTAGAGTTACCGCAGCCGACATAGGGAAATCCCTCAACGTTTAATTCACAAATAAATCTCTGTCTATTTTTCATTCCTGTAAAAATTGAAAATAAAACAAAATTCTAAATTAAGTTAAGATTACAGATTAGGACTTATCATGTTTTTAATACTTCTCAGACATAAAGCTCAGACTGAACTGTTTACAACGATGACGTAAATACCTGCAGCTCGAACATTGTAGTTAGGTGTTATTTTTTGCTTCCCAAGCCACGCGTATAGGAAGGTTTTAGCTTCCCCTTCGGCCATGATTCTAAAATCAACAATTAATCAGCATAATAGTCAATTCAAAAAGATAAATTCTACTCTCTCTCACTCTTTAGTTCTAACTAAATACATATATACTAACTAAATAACTAACTAAATAACCCGGTCGGTTTTTCGAGTAAGTTTCAAGTAATTATAAAGCTGTCACTTACGGGTTACGGGGATCACAAGCAACGTCCAGTAACGGTAAATTATCGCCGAACGAAGGACAAAAAGTAAATGTAGCGGAATATGAAACTGAAATATAAAGTTTTAATCTTCGAAACAGAAATCTCAAAACAATTAGAGTTGATGGCAATTTGAGATCCAAGTTTTTTTTGAGAAGCAAAAGAAGTAGAATTTTGTCCTGTGTTGTGCCGCAAACTATCGACTTATGTGAGTGCAAGCTGATACAACAACAACAACCCTCACTCACCACAAGTCAGCCAGCTCATATAAGTCATAAACATTGGCTGGACTGGAATGGGTGCATTTCATTTCACATTTCACATGCAGTCAACAGGACCAAGACAAGAGATAGAGACAGAGATAATTATGCATATTATTATGCCCAATAAATTTTCATGATGGATTTATCCTTAAATTTCGAAGTTTGATCCTTGACTAAAATGCTTCCAGACTCGGGACAATTACAATTATAATACTATCACAGGTATTGAATGTATTATGTATTGATGAGTTGGTGAGTGAGTGTACTGTTCTTAAGAAGTCAATCTCAATGTAAACAGGCAAGGAAAAAACGTCACTTGATGCAGGGATTTACATGAAAAGGATGGTAGCGGCGTCCTGCCTTACCCATGTAAATCCCTATAACAGGTACCATTTATTCCTTGCCTGGCGG
>JAHZNA010000225.1:0-25916 GCA_027743935.1 Sinodicranocentrus sp. ZH6
TTAATGCTTAAGTAAAGGATTCGTTTGTAAAAATAAATGCCTGAGTCACGGTCACCACAAAAAAGGCCAATTTGTCCACTGCAAACTCACACACACTTACTCATCAGCGTCATATTAGAGAGAAGGCTTCTTGTATGCTGGGCGATATGAAAATACTGAAAATGTGGAGGAGCCTTCGTTTCGATAATCGAGCATCACGTCCTACGTCCATAAAGGGTTTTTAAAAGTGTAACGAATGGCGTGTGTAAATCTCCGAGCTTTATTGGGGATTCGGAATGAAAGCCGTCTTTGAAAAGAAAATAGTAATAAATTGGCCATAGTACTGTGTACACACTCTGCACAATGCATCATTGGGTTTTGGAAGATGAGACGCGGAAAACCGATTAATTTTACAGTTGAGAAATTCCTTTTTTTGTGTGCGATTGCATTACCAAACCAAAAACCACAGCACCGGAATAACGGCCCAGTTGCTTAATTGCTCTTTGCTGCTATTGCTTTTCAATATACGCATTGCTTAATTTGATGAGATGAACGCTAAAAGGTTTCTGGTAAACTAATTATCTTTTTTTCTTCTTTTTCCCCTTAAATTTCACAGGAATTGGTGAGTCGAACATCCGACTACTTGTACAAAGCGACCAAGGGACAAACTTACTTCCGTCAGGTGTCCATTCTGCTCCCACCCAGTTGGGCTAATGTCAACTGTACGGGAACATATCAAGGTTCGTCTCGTCTTCTATTCCCAGCGGAAGAGCTGTTAACCGCAGCGTCTGTATCATCGTCGGCAACGTATCACGCACAGAGCACCGCTGACATTCATGTGACACCCGACCACCCCGTTTATATCGATCGCCCATGGACATTGCAGTATGGGGGATGTGGTGTGCCAGGGAAAAAGATTTCAATTCCGGTATCTTTCCTCACCACGGGTGTTCTGGGACCTCAAGGTGATCTTAAAGGTAATTTAATCACCATTTATGATGTTAACCTATTTTAAGCTACGTTTTAGAAAAATATTTATAATATAAAAACTGGAGTTCAAATACAACATTATGCCAATTTAGGAGTAGATATCATAGATAACCAAAACTAAGAATTATTTTACCATCTCACTAAAATATTATGCACCCAACTAACATTGTCTTTGTGGTCTAGCATTAATTATGACATGGAAGGAAAATAACAGAGAAACAAACAGCAGTCAAAATAAATTGGATGAAGTGTTTTACACACACACAAGCAGTCCAAATCTTGCATAGCGGGTCTTGATCGTAAAAATGCATATGCAAATATAGCTCGAATTTATTTTGATACTTTTCTCAAACATGTTTTCCGATCAAATGCACCACATTATGCATAATGCATACTTCTTGTAGGTTCATATTAAAAGTTGAACTTGGCAAAGACCAGTTTTCCATTTTGCTTTCTTTCCTCGTGATTAATTGCTGTGCTCCTACTGCAACCATATAATTCACTGAAGAAGCTACTTTTGAACTTACTTCAATTTTCAACGGTCAGAGTGCTACACTTGGATAAAATACTTGGCAATTAAAGACTTCCCACGACGGGTTATAAAGAAGGGCAACGGAACAGAATAAAATAAGACTTTGATTCCAGGCTAATTTCAGCAGCACGGTAGCAGTTGCTAAATTAGTTTGGTCGTAATTATGTTGAAGGGAGAGAAAACCCGAGTTGTGTGCTGCTGCCAGATATATTCTTTTATTTGTGAGGTCTCCGGAAACTTATGTGTAACATTATGATAATGATAATGGATGCAGACACTCAAGTTGAAAATTGCTCCAAGCTAGTTGAACCCCACTTTCTTGAGCAATTTAGCAATCTCACGGCTATCAAAGTTCCCCCGTTCGCTATCACCACCCATCTGGTGTTCTCTTCATGGTGGCATTTGCCATTATTAACCTCCCCACCTTCTCAACCCAATCTCAATTTGTAGCTGAAAAAACAGACCTCTGTCCATAGTTTGTGACTCATGTAATGATAATCAATGGAGGATAATCCTCTAGCCAATTGCCGATTGACAATCTTTGTAATTTATTTTTCAAGAAAATTCCTCAAAAATCTCAATTACACTTTTACCCAGCTGTTCTAGTTTATCATGGCTCGTTCGAGTTTTGCATATTACTGGATGGAATCTTACGCAAACTTATGGCGTCTCTTGCCAAATAAATTCTTTAAAGAAAACCTCAAATTTTCCTCTTTCTTCTCTAATCAACCACATATTGTATCATTACCTGAAATATATGCATATGAGCAGCAGCCACCAGCACGTGTGTTTTCTATAAAGTGTAATCAAAAAAGCAGATATTTTTTAGTACATCAACCACATTTTTTCCCCTTTTGATCAAACCTCATTTTCATAAAGAATTGATTAACGATTACTGATCTCTTTCTCTCTCTCAACGCCAATGTGAACTTGTGACCTTTTCCAAAAATTGTATTTCTGCTGGTATCCGCCCACATGAGAAAGATCTGTTGGGAAAAAATGAAAAGAAGAAATACGATATTGTGCGATTTCAATAGGCATGTCCACCAGAAAAAATCGAAAAGATAGTTGTATACGGGAAAAAATGTGAATAAATGTCTCGGCATGTTTTACTGTCTTTATCAGGCTGTCATCAGGTCCAAGTTATATTCTCTCATTTTTTATTCATCTTCATGTAAAACGTCCTCATTTCAGATATTTTATAGTATTCCAAAAGAAATAATTTTGAGTAATCAAGATATCCCGGAAAACACACGAATGACATAAGAAGTGCAGTCTGAAGGAGTCCAGTATAGAAAAACAAGTTTTTTCTTCAATCCTCTCATATGCGTAAAAAAAATTATAAGAATATGCTATGCGGATGAAATATCTGAAAAGAGCTTTGAACTTTTTGTTGGCAACGTGGATCACGCTGTACGCAACAGCAGCAGTGAATCACAAACGGTATTTTGAAATGTGAAATGTACATAATTTTATGCGTAACACCGTCATCTTTCCGTGTTCAAGAGAGCCATAAAGATTTTCTGGATCACGCCCAAATCGCATCACACAAAAATGTCCAGTTTTTTTCATCTCAAGATATAGTAGCCGCCAAAAAGTCTTGAGGAGAAACTGGACGGGAAAAACAACCCTGATAATAAATAATGCATCATCGTCAATCTCTCAAGAACTTTGAAGACATTCCGAAAAACGTTACAACCTTTTCTCCACCTTTTTACACTAGAAAAATGTGGGGGATGCCGCTTCAAGATTTTTGCTCCTTATTTAAATTTCATTTTATGCAAATCCTTCCTTCACCTCAATGTCCGCCCCAAAAAATACAGAGCAAAAACAAGTACAAGGAACCTGTCAGAAATAAAGAAATTGGAGGCGTAAATGAGAAAATACATTTTAAATTGTTTAAGTTGAAATTGACGTTTGAGAAAAAGCGCCGATCTAGATCTTCTCAGATGGAATCGGAAGCTTTAGGAAAATACAAACTTTTGTGTAAAACATATTCCGGTAGAAAAAAGCTTTTAAGAGTTTGAACTAAAAAATCATTAGAATGGGTCAACTCCGCGTGAACTTGTTTATTAACCTTTTAAAGTAGTCTATTCGGTGTCTTTCGAATTTTCTCCTTCCCCCTCATGAATATTCAGTGAGGGTGAGTGAGATTGGATAAGTTGTAATTTTTTGATGGGAGATTGAAAGGTGCAACCCTCCTTGTGCTTCAGAAGCCTTTTCCGTCTTCCCAAAGGTTACTCCTTTTTTGCTCCTGATACACCCAAAAAGTGAGAGAACGGTGGATTCTACGGTTTTTTATGGCTGTACCTGAAGAAAAAAACCATCCTTAGAGAATGCTTAATCAATCCGCTTATTGTAGAGCATACTTTTGTCCATTCTATTTCCAGCCTTGTTTATCAGCTTTGAGGATCATTGATCTGGAAAATAGAAATGGTATCAGTGGAGCTTATTAAAATCTTTTGATTTTTTACAGAGTCGATCTGAATCAGATGAAAGTAGGTTGGTTAAAAGATTATTATATTGGCTGGCGTATGCTCGGCATGCATTCCTTTTTGAGAGGTATCTCAACTGTTTGATTAAGTGAGAGGGATCCCTCCATGGGGTGGATTTATAAGGGCTAGGTGTAATCTCTGGAGAATGCTGGAGAGCGACTGACAAGAATGGCAATAATCACTAATCACATGGATCAAAGAATTCAAAGAGGTTTCATTGGAGAAAGAGAGAAAAAAAATCAATTTTTATCCGCCCAAGATTATCCCTATTATTCTCTTCATCAAAGATTTTAGCTCTAATTTTGAAGCAGGGTTAAATACCCTGTTGGAGATTTTCCAGGAGTGAATTTAGAATTCAAATAGTGACTCCTTGTCCGTCAATCATTTTTCATGTAAGAAGCTTTTTTGAGAAGTCTTTATTCCTGTCATATCCTGAATAGTGAAGTGTTCTCTACAAATGATTTGATTACGGTGACTGGTCACTATTTAAAAAAATATATGAAAAAATATGCTTATCACGAACGAAGAGTTAAGTTACAAAAGACCAATTAGTTTTTGTGAGCATATGTCCAATTAAAATGTTTTCAAGATGAGAAAAGGCTCTAAAGGATAGTAAAAAGTAGAGAATAAAAAGAGATATGCAAGAGATCACTTGGCCTTGCCAAATTATTATTGCTTGTTAAGCATCTAATGAAAATGTCACGATTACTCCATGATTTTTATGAGAGAGTCAGGTTTTCATGTTTTGCAATAAAAATGAATCATCAAAACAGTTGTTCTTGAAGCTAAAAGGGTAAATACTGGCTTGTTCCATATCGTCCATGGAAAGAGCCACGTGCGTTGGATCTTTGTGTTTGGCTTGAGGAAGCCGATAGACGAATTGTCATAAGGTTCTCTTTCTACCGGACAATTATTTGCAATTTTTTTTCTTTGTGAATTATTTGAACTGAGTTTGTTATTCACATCTGAAAATGGACGTATATGCACCTGTAGATAAAATGCGTTTTATTCATTTATCAGAATATTTAAATTGACGTCTTCATTAAGCACTAAGCAATCAAAAGCGACTAATTCCCATTCATTTTATTTTTGCATGTTTAACCCGTTAATGGTTTCATCGATCCCAGCTTGAGAGGAGATGCCAGTAGTTTAAATTTGTTTGAAGTTGAGTGAGTTTGCTCATCCTTGACATTGATGAAGTAAGGCTGGCAAAATTACCCGTAAGTGAATCCAAGTTGGGGGTGATCCCATGTGTGGTCTCTTGAGAAGAATGGAAAATGAAGGAATTTCTGCATGAGATGAGATCCCGTCTAGTCAATCAGTTTTCGTAAAATGTCTTACAGTTTGGGTGACTCTTTTCCTTGAGGACTCACCTGCAACTTTTGGTTCACCTGAGTTATGATTTCATTATGACAATTAGCTTAGGTACACATCTACACGGACATGTGTGTGTATATATTTTACATGGGGAAATTGCTGCAGGCTGGAAGAACCAGTTTTACACTCGGGGAGAAGAAGAAAAAACTGATTTTATTCTTTTGCTCTGATTTGCTTAATAATGACTGCTCGTCGGAGATGGTTGTAAAATTCATGGTGAAAATGATCAAGTGTGTACCTGGCTACGTTTGAAATGTAAAAGAGAGCAATTCACATTTTGTGAGATGAGCAACTTCTCAGTTTCCAATCAAAGCTTGAGCGCTACTTTTTTATTTGTAGAATTTGGGTGTGTATTTTATTTTACAGTGATGAAAATTGCTCTCAATGCTAGATTTATTTCCCTCGTTTTTATTCTTATTCCTATTTTATTAATAGGATGAGCCTTGCGTAAACAAGCGGCAACACAAGGGCCGACGATTGCGAATGATATATGACCAAAAAACACCGACTTTTTTTGCCCGTATTCAACTTTCAGGTAGATCTGATCTTGAGCTACTTGAAATTTCTCTTGAAACGTTTGTGTGATGCAAAACTGGTGGAGTTTCAAAGGGAAATTAAAATCTTCCGAGAATTTCCTTACAACCCTTTGCAATTTAAATTGGAGATAATATAGCCAGTTTGGAATGTCATATTATGAGGATCATAACAAGCAATAACTGTTCGCAAGTTGGGGAGAGTCTCACAATAAAAATCAATTTACAACTTTTATACTTTCCCAACTTGATTTACAAGAATGTCCAATGACGCCGAATGCACTTCCCTGCTCTCCCTCCTCCAAATATATCCTGTGTGAGATGCACTTGAAAATAATCTTAAACTGGTGCAATTGCACCTGACAAAGATGGATCAATAAAGTGGACCGTCACGAATCCCAATAATAATGCCAGTCAACTTTTAAGCCTCTTTAGAGGAGAAAAAAATTACGGGAATTGTTAAACCGTGTTGTTGGCATTACATGTTTCAGCCAACTGTCACATTTGCATTGTATCATTATCCCATTACGCAACTTTTTTCAAAAATCTCCTCTAGTTTTTCCACTTTGACAAACCAACTCATCAGAGAGAAAACAGCATCTTAGATACAGTTTCGCAAAAATATAGACCGGTTTTATACTTCAGTTGGGTGAAGGATTTGGCAATTAGACTTGAGCTATTTGATATACTTCTGTCTATTGAGTGATTTTTCTCAGGTGGGTTCAACGAGAAGAGAACATTTTTTGTTGAATAAATGCAGCTTTACAAGTTTGCAGTATTTATTTTTTCAAAATGTGATTCCTATCCTTGACTCATGTTGACCACTGAAGAAACACTCGTTTGTATTTGTAAGCACTAATATAATTGTGTATGTTACGGAAAGCACATTGGTCATGGGAAGATAAAAAATAAAGTTTTGCATTTTTTCCCCGATGACTATCCCACTCAAGGAATGTTTTTTTCTTGAGGAATTTCCACTAGTTGAATTTGGATGGTTAAGCTTGTCGTGGCTTGTTATGTGACTGGGATGATATGTAGCTTGATAAAATGGCTGTTTGCATGTTCCCGAATCATTTACTAGTATGGACACATTTGAAGAAAAGCTGGAATGAAAAGTGAGACTACTTTTTATGTTATTTGTCAGACTCCAATGGCTACATCATCATTACATGGTTCACCATATCTACAAACGGTCACTGGTCACTAGCATGATATACACTTTTACAGGTTTATACGAGATCTTGAAAGATGGTGATCAGCATATCTTTATTAAAGGAAGGAAAAGGAGATGGATGCACATCCATAACTCTTTTTTTTGTGAATGGAACAAGGAAATAAAACATTTTATCCAGGTTTCTCCTTTTCTCAAAATTTATTAGCAGTCACATTTTCTCACAAGGGTAGCATGCCATGTTACGTTATAATCAGAGGAAAATGCCCTTCTTGCATGATAAACATGAGGGCTACTAACAACACAAGAATTATTTAGGATAAGATAGTCCCTTTCAAAATAATTTCATGAGAGATAGATGGAGACCATTATAAAGGGAACATTTTTATTACACAAGACAGCAAAAAACTGTATCCATCATACTTCCAGATGAATGCATTTTAGAATTGTTTTCATTTAAGCATGAAATCATCATCTGGAGAAGAAAAAACTTGTCCAGGTTAAAATAAATGTATAAAAAAAAGAGTTGTATAAATGTTTCGAGTATTTGAGATGGTGTGTTATAATAATAATATCACTTTTTAAATTGCAGCTCGTCTCCTAGTCCGAGAATGGGTTAAATATCGCTACGGAGTGTTTGACGAGAATGGCTTCGCCTTTGATGAGAAGTATCCTCTGGAGTATATTGGAAATGAGGGGAAACCTGTTTCCACCCTTTGTCAGCTTAACAGGTACGTGTTCTTTATCCATTTCTTCTTCCGGAAGATTACCTGATAGAATAGCAGCTATTAGACTGAAAATGATTGATCCAGTGCAGTTGTGAACTAATAATCGTAAAAATTGGATTTGCATTTTTATTTGTATTTGAAGCTAAAACCTTGTTTTGCACTTCATTTGCTGCAGAGATTTCAAAGTTTAAAAAACACACGTCTTTATTGACTGTTTATATTGTACAAGATTTTCAAAGCAATAAACATTCTAAAGGGAAACTGGCTTTGTTATCTGGCCATGTAAATGAAATAGAAATGGGGAGATAGGAAACAAGGCAATTCTCTAGCACTCCAGGGGTTGCTTGAATTCGTTTAATTTTTCATTTGAGATTAGCTCACTTGTCTTGAGTGAAATTGTTTGTGTTTTCATTAGAATTGTGTAATTAAGAAATGAGCATTATCTAGATTCTTTATGAGGTTATAGTGCAAAGATGATTATTATTATTGCGTCAGGTATATACAAAAATGTGTTGAATTTCCTGAACAGAACTGACTGTGCAGATCCGGATAAATGTAAAGTACCTAGGGATTCCTCCACTAATTTCAGCACCACAACTACATCAGCAACAACTTCATCTTCAACTTTTACGACGACCGCTGTCTCTTCCATAGTGACTCCAGCTGGGACAGCTAGTTATGAAGGGATTGTTAGGAAGAGCAGGAAATTGTCTTTGATGTCATTGCCACTGGATGAGGTAGATGCAAGAAGATTTCGTTTAAAAATCCTGTATTTGACTTTAAACAGATTTTAAATAGCTAATTCTTGTTTGTTTTTGGAAAAAGGCTAATGAGTTTTGTGATGAGCACACTCATGTCCGAACTACACCCACAAAACACAACTTTTTATGTGATGGAAAAAGTGTCTGGGAAGTGATGAGGGAGCACCCTGATTTCAAAAATGTTAAAAGGAATGACATAGGAAATGGACAACCAACAACTTCATCTTCTCGATCAATCATTTCAGCCCCTCCACCTTCATACACATTTGTCACTGCGAAAACCTCCCGAGTCTTGTTTCTCCTGGACCGAACCCAAGCTATGAATCAAAATGTAGGCAAATTGGTGAACAGTTGAACAAATTGAGAACATGTTTCTGCCAAGTTCCCACGAGATTTTTCTAATGAGGTGTAACTTTACTTTACAGAACCGCTGGACAAACCTGAGACGATCCATGTACCGAATGTTTCACCATGTTCCAGCGGGTGTGGAGTTGGGCGTGATCTCTTACACAAATGTCTCCACTGTGAGTCTCCCGCTGACTGTGGCTAGTACTCATAACAGAGATCATTTGCATGGTAGGGTGCCCGTAAGACCGTTGACCACTATGCCGGAGGATGCTTGCATCTCTTGTGCGCTTAGAACGGCTGTTAAGGTACGTATATTTTTAATAAGTCTTTTTGTATGCAATCCGTGTGCATTTTTTGTGCAATAAGAAGAAATATTATAAAAATGTGTTGCATTTTTTTTCAAACATAGCTTTTGAAGGCTGCTGGTGAATCCTCCAACCCTGCGACCATTGTGCTCCTTACGTCCTCCTCAAAAGTGTCAACAAAAGAATGGGAAAAAATCTCAAAGATTACAGAGACCAATCCTCTTCGCGTTACAGTGATCACGTACGACGATGGAGTGAAAAGTGGACAATTTTCAGAATTAACGAAACATGGGGACATCATCAGGATTTCGGATAGTGATGGAGAATCCAAGAATCGGAATTTGGAGCAGAGTGGCATTTTGAACAATGTTTTTCTCAAGATTATCAGTGAAGACTTGGGCTCACCTGTATATAAAGTGCATGAGCTGGTTCAATGGCCAAATTCGGATTGGCAATTAAGAGGAAAATTTGTGATTGAAGATGGTCTCGGAAGAAATACTTGGGTTACTGTAACCCCTGAAGAGCATGGCGACGTTGATGGGCTTCACTTGCTGAGCCCTTCAGGAAAAGAATTTGATTTGCCTTTGAATGCGGAAGGAATGACATTTTTAAGAATTCCTGGAGCCGCTGAACCTGGCTTGTGGACCTACACTGTGAAATATTATCATAACCAAGCACCCCGCCCAATTTCAATTGATGTTATTACTGAGGCTAGGAAATCTGATGTGATTTCTGCCCGCTTTTGGAACACTGTACGAAAGACGAAACAAGGGAGTAACCAGGTTCTATTGTACGCTCAAGTGCTTCAAGGAGATCTCCCTGTTTTGAATGCTAATGTCACTGCAACCATTCGACTTCCTGGGGGAGGACTATCACAAGAATTGGCGACTGTCAAGGTGCGACTTCTTGATACTGGAAGTGGTGACCCAGATATTACATGGGGAGATGGAATATATTCTACATACTTTACTCAGCTGGGACCAGTTCCAGGTGTTTTTGGAGTTAGCCTTCAAGTCAACGATAACAATGGGCAAGCTGTGGTTCCAGTTCATACGAATATCACTCGAGGCACTTATGGTAAGACATTGTAATGACTATTGACATTTCTAAAATGTTTTACAAGTTTCACTAAATATGTACATTCTTTTACAGACAAACCTACATGTTGTGGATCGAGTGTCCCTCATATCGCCACAATTCCCACAGGCTCCTTCAACCGTCACATAATTGGTTCATCCATCTTCACTCAACATGGAATCGCCCTCGGAGAAGATCCCAATCCTCCAGGTCGCGTAACCGATCTTCGAGTTGAACGGGTTGTTGACTCCACTTCCGAAATTTGTTACACTTCTCGGGAAGCCCTTGCAAATGATAACTTTTCAACGCAAGGTATTCTCGTTCACTCGTCGATCACCCCAGAACCAGAATTTTACGGAGTACGGCAAAGCTGCGTTGTCGCCGTGCCTTGGGAAAATGACTACTTTTATTATGGCATTGTTGCAATCGATAATGCTCTCAATAGAGGCAAGGTCTCCAACCTCGTTTCCGTTTTTATCAAAGAGACGCCAACATCCACAGCGAAAATTATGGGTGCATGGGAAGACGACGCTTTAGTTTCAAATTTGACATCTTCCCGCTCTTTGAATTTGCACAATCAACACAACAAATACCACGGCGTGTTTAACGCTGGTGCCACGTGGTTCCGAGGACTAAACGAAACTGAGCTTTACGTTGTCCTTGCAGGCGCTGCTGCATTCCTCATTCTCATTTCTGTCCTCGTTCTAACCCTAGTTTGCATGAAGCGAAATAAAAAGAAAAGCAGTGAGTCTCCCCCCGCCTACCACAACATTTACGGTGACCCAACCAAAGGTCAAAATGGCAGTTACCCTCCAGCCAAGAAAGGAACAGATGATGGAATGGTTGTTGTTGGCTGCTGTTGGGAAAATGAAAGTACAAACTCCTCCACCGCCAAAGATCCCCATCACGATGCTAATAAAATAACCACAACGGGAAACAATTCCTGCGCCAAAATGTCGAGTTACATCCCTGCCTCCGCTTTATACCCACCGGTTACTTCTGCCAACACAAATATCGCACAATACCGTGACATTTACTCTGGAAACAATAATGACTCCAGCTCTGTCGGCTCCAAGCCTTCTGATGGAGGCAGTGATGCGACGACTCATTTAACTCATGAATCCAATTCTAATCCCCATCATCACGGTGGTGGTCAAGCTTCTCCATCTTATTACCCCATGGGATTGAATCCCTCCTTGTCTTTTGATCCCTTGAACAGTAGCATGTTCAGCGCCCACTGCACGAGCTCACCACACCCTCAAAATGTGTTCAATCAGAAGGGGACCAGCAGCAATGGAACCGGAAGCACGCAAAGTCCCTCTTCAGAAGAAGATGATGAAGGTGGCTTCAAAAAGCAGAGTCTCTATGGTCAACAAATTCCGTCGAGATCACATGACAGTGGGCATTACGTAGACAGTAGTAACTTTTCGAGAGTGAGTATGCCAATGCCAAGTTCGGCAACGACTGCCACGACAAGTGAATGTGATAGCCATAACAAAATGAGTCCTTATCCAAATGGGAGTTATGGTGGCTCCATAATGTCCATTCAGAACAACCACGGGGGAAGCCAGAAAAAGAGAACGAGGCATATTTCGTTCGTGTAGAAAGACTTTTTAGTAAAAGTAAATCAAATTGTACCAAATACACTGCAAAATGTTTATAGTTTACCACCCACGTTGTAATATAAATCGTGTACAGATTTTTTAAAAGTATATATCTTCCCCAGCTATCTAATTAATGCCAATTTAAAAATATGCGAGAAAAAATGTATTATTGGATGTATGAATTTTTATTTAGTCGATTTTCTATTTTTGTACTGATGACTAGTTAGTTTTAAGACAGTATTTATATAATCATGTTTTTACGAAATAATCATTAAATCATTTGTATTCATGTGTTCGTTATTTTGACAAGAGGAATGAATGGACTGTTTAAGACTATCGTCTAGTTTATTTGTACACTTGTAAATTGTGAAAAATCATATAAATGTTGTTTTTATTAATGTATGACTTTTTTCGTACATACCTAATTAAATGCGACAAATGAAATTCTAAGTGACTATGTATATTGTTTAAGAGCGTATGAACTTTGTGATAAGTTTGTTAATTTTATTTCGCTGAAAAATATTCATAAAAAATATTAAATAAACCGAATACTTTAAAAATATATATGAAATCGACATTGACTATTATTAATAAAGAGAAAATAAACCATCAAAATACACATGATATTTAAGGAAGTAGGAAGGTTCGACGACGATAATTTGTAAATATATCTAAGGATCTTGCCATCCCTAAATAGGTGAACTCTTCCTTGTAATTCGTCTTATATATTAAACTTGTACCTAGGGAGTAGGTTAGACAAATTATCGGAGGCTTAAATGATTGACTAAAAGTTGAATCGGCCACGACCTGCTGGGCTTGCATAACTCCACGGAGCCCAAATTCTGAAACGTAAAAAATATTAGCGAGATGTTATGAAATGTATGAGACCCACGACTATGGAATGAAATAGGTATATAAGAATTCAAATGGAGCTTACGGAACATTTTGGACTTTGGGTTTAGATTTAGAAGTGGAACTAGGGGTATCGTCATCAGAAGATTTGCAAAATGCACTTCCAACCACCATTCCCAAGATAACGACCCAGAGACACATTACAGCAATGCATTTTACCTTCGAGATTTCCTATTTTTTCCATTAAAATAAATTGAAAAATTGTCCACAAAACATTATTATATTTTTAATACGGTAATTTGTAAGAAACTTACCATTTTAGAAAGTTAAAGAAGAGCGTGCAAATTCGAGAGATTTTATTAGCGATGATGTCTTTTTGTTGATGGGATTTACTTTACATGATGAGCTCACTGTGACCATGATGCCACTTATATACCATAAAACTCTACCTGCTCCAGAAAGTTGCAATTAAGGAATGTAGGTCAAGTTGGCGATGCATCATTGCTAAAAAGATGAGTGACGAAGAGTTTCTTTAAGTTGAAGTAAAAGTAGGTCACTTGGTTAACGATAATTGCTTATGACTTTTTCCAGAAAAAAAATGAATACAAATGAAACGTAACGTCACTTAACGGTGTAAAAAGAGTGATGCAATGTTTATCACAAACCTTGAACTGTTTAATTTTACGTTTACTATTTACCACGGTCAAACAATAAAATGTTATTTGAAAATTAATTTTTTCACATCTTCATAGAAATTGGTGATGATGAGCATGAATTGTCTCGTGATTCATGTGATTCATTCATAGACGTCAACTCCCATTTTTGATTCAAATAGTTTTATTTCGTCAGATCGATAACACGTGGGATATGCTTTTAATCTATTAATATTTTTTTGAATATGCCTAATTATTAATTCTTGCAAACCCAGATATACAACAACCCTTTTAAAAACAAATAAATAATTTATTAAGAATATTATAGCATTTACGCATACCCAATTTTCTAATTATTATTCATTTGTGTGGTAAAAATTTTAGCCTAAAATCTATTAAAAAATTACAGTGTCTTAAAAATAAATTAGATATATTATTGATATCTTCAGTTTCTTCACCATTCTCCAATCCGTGCACATTTTCGTTTGGGTTAGACCTCAAGTTTGCCAGGGTGGTCTTACGATAAGCTTCCCATATTATGGTATACTTTTTTAAATCGATTAACAGTATTTCAAACTACAAAATGTGATTAAGATTTAAAATTCAAAAAATGGTAGAAGCAATACATCCAACGCGCGAAGAAATACTAAATAAAAAAAGTCCCTGTCTGCACCAGCTTTTAGCGAGTAAAATGAACCGCAAGACATTGCAATTGGTTTGCTTAATTTAAGCTGCCTTTTCAAAATCTTCCTCTCTTTGGAAATTCCTCCCTCAACACTAAACAAGTTATACCTTTCCCTTAACACATTTTTGCTAATCTGGTAAATCGAAACAGCCAAAGTTAATACGCGATTAAAGAAATAAGCGCAAATCAGTGATACCAAAGGCATAAGCCAATATACTGTTAAAGGAAGAATCTGATAACACCTCAAGGTTGCCACATTACAAAGCACAAATATCATAAATCCATTTCCCAACTGAATAACAATAAGCTTTCCTAAAGATTCATGTCCTGTTTCATATGCGAGGCGAAGGTGGGAATACCACTTGCAGAAAAAGCGATCACCTTGCAGTCCCAATGGAATATTTCTCATTTCTTGTAAACTCCTTAATAAATAACTCAAATATGAACATGACGGAAGTTAAGCATGAAGAGAAAAATCTACAAGTTTCAGTACTCCATACTAGAGAGAAAAACCCTCTCAAGAGGAATTTGATTTTTGCTCCATGGAACAGGTGGAAGCGTATCTAAACTTACGCCAAGTTGAAATAGCGCCCTTTTATAAAACTGATGCCCAACCACTGCTCCAAGCTCCAGCGCTCCGTTTCCGTTATGATGTTCCATGTAAATTCCACTCGTTGTGAGAATGCGTAGTCATCTTGTCGTATATCGGTATCCCATGTTACGTAATAATAAAGACCCTCACCAAAACTCTCTACCCAACCTTGTGCCCATTTCCCGTATAAACCCCGGTGCTATTCTTTTCCACGTTGAACTTCTCAAAGACTTCAAGATCACCTCCACTTCCGCTTCCATATTTTCCAACTATCGCAGGGTTACTTGGAATGAATGAAGAACTCGTTTTTTCTTCTTCTTACTACGAAACGAAGGATGAACCAGTATCATAGCATTTTCTTGTATTGGTAATTCACCTATTCGAATCTTTAGTTCAATACCAGCCTTTCTTATAGATTGAGCGCTGATTGATACTTCTGACTTTAGAAAATGAAAATGCGGGCCGTGGTATAGTTTCTTTTGTTTTTGTGACAATTTTCCAACATTCAATCGTACAAAGCAGATACTTTTTCATTGGATCTGCGTTAGGTGTCCATTACAACAGAACGATTTCCAGTGAAAATGGCAATATTCAAGTTGCGGTCACAACTCCAATATATTCTTCGAATGGAAAGTTGAAGCATAAATATGTAGTTTTAAAAAAAATATAATTAATTTTAAGGAACTTCATAATTGCATACTTTCATTGTACAGTTATAGAACTCTTGTGAAAACAGTGCATGGATGAAAAAATTGTTTGTAGATTTGAAATCCAGGAAGTCGCATTGCAAAGCTTTGCTCGAGTTTTCGAAAAAGAAGCATAACGCTTTAGGACAAAGAAGTAGTAGTTTGCTGCAGCAACAAGAAAATGGCTCCATTCAAGTAGATGGATTATAGGAAAAGATGTGACACTCCAATTCTGTTCAGATTTTTCCTCATAAGGATATTTCTACTCTACTACGATTATGTTCATGAGCAATAGAATAAAGTTGTTGATTTACAAAATAGCCGACTCGTGGAGGCTTTTAAAATTCAACATGCAACTTTTTCTAATTACGTTACCTGTAAAACAGCGGACACAACACACAACATTTATGGCTGTATATGGCCTTGGTCGTACCCACCCAATTTTCTTTTTTTTTTCTAGGTGCTAACAATAACGATAACTTTATTTTCAGCTATTACTGGATGTTTGCGCAATTCTTTTTGCAGGATAATTCCCTTCTTAATAAATACGCATTCAAATACAAATACGTTCTGAAAAAATAGTCATACGCAATGACAATTAACCTACTTTTACTTTACTTAAATATGACAAATCTTCGTCATTCATATTTTTTGCCAGAACATGACCTACATTTCTTAATTGCAACTCTTTGGAACAGGTATATAAGTGGAATCATGGTCATAGTGAGTTTATCAAGTAAATCACATTCATCTACAGATACATACCGCTAATATTCTAATCTCTCGAATTCGTACTGTTTCCTAAAATTTCTATCTAACAATGGCAAGTTTCTTAAAATCATAGAATTAAAATATGAAAATATTCTTTATTATTTGTATAATTTATTTTGTTAAAACAATAGGGAGTCTCGAAAGTAAACTACATTGCTGTTATGTACCTGTGGGGCGTTATCTTGGGAATGGTTATTGGAAGTGCAATTTGCGAATCTTCGGAAGACGATACGTCCAGTTTCGGTTCTGAGCGGAAAGTCAGACAGGTTCCGTACGTATTCTATTGGAATTTTTTACTAACCTATTTATTATTAATTTATTTCCATAATCATGTGTCTCATGCATTCACAATCTCTCTCAATAATTTTTTACATGTTTCAGAATTTGGGCTCCGTGGAGTTATGCAAGTCCGGCAGGTCGTGGTAGATTCAATTTTTAGTCCTTCATTCATGCTCGCGACGTGATAATCTAATCAACCTTTATCAGATCGGCTTATACAAAATTACTAATAATCATCGTTGAACCTTTGCCTTGAATATGTAATCGGGTTTCTCTTATAAAAACATCCTATTGTAACACTGATATAGCTACTTTCCCTTCAAAATTGTTTTATTTATTTGTGAACTTTTAATAATAAAATAAAAAATATAGGGTGTAAAAGGCAAAAAATTGATTTTGCTTTAATTATGGTCAGAAATGAGCAACCAAAAGCAGGAAATTCATGAGCAAAGAGATCCATCGCAGTTTCATATTTCGGCTTAATTCATGCTCGCGACGTGATAATCTAATCAACCTTTATCAGATCGGCTTATACAAAATTACTAATAATCATCGTTGAACCTCTTGAATATGTAATCGGGTTTCTGTAATAAAAACATCCTATTGTAACACTGATATAGCTACTTTCCCTTCAAAATTGTGTTATTTATTTGTGAACTTTTAGTAATAAAATAAAAAATATAGGGTGTAAAAGGCAAAAAATTGATTTTACTTTAATTATGGTCAGAAATGAGCAACCAAAAGCAGGAAATTCATGAGCAAAGAGATCCATCGCAGTTTCATATTTCGGCTTAACTCTATGAAATATTTCCGTTTTTCATTTTCAGAAAAATAGTTTAATTAAAACCATCAAAATTTGCTTTCACCTGCAATGCAATGCTTTCAGTGAGGTCAAGTACCAAATGCTACATATCTTGTATATGAGAAAAATGTTTTTTTTTCAATGAGTAATGAGCGTAGATTAGCTAATAATGAGATTTATCCATATGCATCAGATATCGCTAATTCCACCCATACTTTCGTCTTTCGTTCAAATTCTTGATTTATGGAAACAATTTTATATCGTCAATATATGTGTACTCATGCGATGGGTTATTAGAGACAGGTTTTTTATTTTAATTATGCATAATTTTTTTCAATTCTTGCAAATCGGATATTATGCCATAAGCATGAAATGAGTTATAGACAACTTTTATTTTTAAACAAATACATAAAAATTTATTACAATATTATAGCACTTTTGTACACTCGTCCCCACAATGAAATATAATATTTTAAATAAAATGGCGTTTATGAACATCATCGTCATGCGAGATCGAGTATAATACATGGTCGCTTAAAGATGTATTAAAATGCCCTGACTAGCGAAAACGTGGGCTCCAAAATGCGACATACTTAGACAATATTGTTGAACAATTCTTTTTCCAAAACTCTTATTAGACCAAGCAATACCTATCTACGTCTTTATAATAATACGGTCTATAAATAAATTATGTATTAAGATCGTCAAACAAACAAAAATACTGACCCCTTTACCACACTCAGGTTTTCACTTCATACAAACGAAACATGTCTCATTTTCCGTTTCTGGCTTCCTTGATAACTTTGAACAGACAAAAGAGAGCCCCCATAGCTGCCATTTCCTTCCGAACTAATTGTGCCATTCAAGCGGTCAAAATCGTCTCTCTGGTTTGCGGAAATGATCAACCCATTCCCACGATTTGTAGAGTATTGCCCACTCCCAACCCCAGGACTGTAGATTTCTGCTGGACGATGGTAATACAAACTGTATGGATTTTGGTCATCACTCCCATCACAATCCGTGGATAAAACATCAATACTTCCGTTTCCACTGCTATTGCTGATTGACGATTTTTTGCTGAACACATTATGGCTGTGAGCATAAGGTGAACTGGCACTTCCGATACTCACAGGGTGGAAGGAGGGGGATGCACTGAGTGCTACAGGATAGTAGGCTGGTGGCATTGGATTCCCTCCGCATGTGGAAGCGTAAGTGACATTTGTGGTTGCTTCACTCTCGCCATCAGACGGCTTGGAGTCGATGGATGAGGTGTCTAAAGGATTCCTGGAGTAAATATTGGCAAAGTGGTTGTAGCTAGTATTGTTACAGTTTTTGAGGGTGTACAATGCTGAAGCTGGGATGTAATTGGAAGTTTGAAGCTCGGAAAGTAAGCCAACTTTACTTATTTCCTGAACGTCTGCTGTAGCAGAGGGATTACTGGGTTCCCAACAACAGGCCAAAAGATTGCTGTCAGTAGCTCCATCCAATTTTTTTGAACTGCTGGAAGGATAAATGCTATGATATTCTGGAGGCTGTTCGTGATCGATTTTTCCTGGACGTCGGAGACAAACGAGGACTAGGATGAAAACGGACGTTAATAAGAGGAACGCTCCAGCTCCAGCAAGAACTACGTATAATTCTCCTTCATTCATGGAACGAAACCATGTGGGTTTGTCATCTACTTTCGGAGAAGAATCTTGCCTTTGCAAAGTAGAAAATCGAGAGTTGGTCAAGTTGGAAACTAAAGCGTCATCCTCCCATGCCCCAGTATTGTTGAGAGAAGATGGTAGCGACTCTTTGATAAAGATTGAAACCAGATTGGAGACCTTTCCACGATTTAGAGCACCATCGATAGCAACAATCCCATAGTAAAAGAAGTCATTTGTCCAAGGTACAGAGACAACACAGGTTTGAGGTACTCCATGAGCTTCAGGTTCGGGGGTGATTGAGGAATGAATTAGAATCCCTTGTGTGAAGTTTTCGTTAGAGAGAGCTTCACGGGAGTAGTAGCAGCGGATCTCGTATTTTGACGCTTTCCCAATATCATAGTCTCCTCCTGGGGCGGTCCAGCTAAGTCTGATTTCAGATGTGGAGTTCAAAACGGGTTCTACATGGAGATCTGTAATGCGACCTGGAGGATATGCATCGATTCCAACAGGAATTCCATTGTGAATTACGAAGGATGCTCCGGTCATGTGACGGTGAAATGCTTCCGTGGGGATGATTCCAATATGAGGAACTTTAGAGCCGCAACAAGGTTGATCTAAAATATTAAAATTATACGTCAATGTAGATATGTAGTATGGTCGTTGGAAATACTAAAGAAGAACTGGTAAAGAGGATTTTTTTTATAGAAACCAAAACTCACCAAAAGTTCCACGAGTAATATTGGAATGAATAGGAATTCCAGCTTGTCCATGATTATCATTCACTTGCAGACTAACTCCAAACACTCCAGGTTGCATTCCAAGTTGAGTAAAATACGCAGAGTAGATTCCATCCCCCCAGGTAATATCAGGTTCCCCACTTCCAGTATCGAGAAGACGTACAATGACAGTTTTCAAGTTTTCTCCAGGAAGTTGAATGGTCACGGTAACATTAGCATTCAAAACAGGCACATCTCCTTTACGAACTTGAGCATATAAAAGAACAACTTCTGAGCTGTCCTCTTGAGTTTTTCTGACATGATGCCAAAACTGAACTGAAATTGAATCCGGTAGTCTAACTTCTCCTTCAGTCACCACGTCAATAGATATCGGACCTGGTTCCAGATTTGGGTAGCATTTAACAACATAGCTCCACATGCCAGGTTCGGTTGGATCTGGGATTTTCAAAAAAGCCATTCCTTCAGCATTTAATGATAAGTCAAAGATTTGTCCAGAAGGACTTTCCAACTGGAATCCGTCTACGTCGCCATGTTCTTCAGGGGTCACAGTGACCCAGGTATTTCTTCCTAAGGTTTCTTCAATAATAAATTTTCCTTTCACTTGCCAATTTACATTTGGCCATTGGACTGATTCATGTACTTTGTAAACGGGAGAGCCCAAGTGTTCATTCATGACTTGGAGGAAGACATCATTGAGAACGATACTCTGTTCGAGATTTCTTTTCTTAGATTCTGTATTGCTATCCGAAATCCGGATAAGTTCGCCGTGCTTCGTTAATTGGGAGAAAATGCGGTCATCTACTTTATCATCGTATGTGACCACTGTGACACGGAGAGGGTAATTTTTAATGATATTTGAGACTTTTTCCCATTCCTTTGCTGGCAAATTGGAGGAGGATGTTACGAGTACAATTGAAGCGGGATTTGTTGATCCACCAGAGAGTTTCAAAAGCTGTATGGAAAATATGCTTTATAAGTAACATGTAACACTCATCACGAAGAATAATGGTCACAAAACTGGTCACGTGACTCTACCTCAACTGCAGTTTTAAGAGCGCAAGAAATACAAGCATCCTCCGTCAAAGTGGTTAATGGTCGGATAGGTATTCTCCCGTGCAAATGATCCCTATTATGAGTACTAGCTACAGTCAGTGGGAGGCTAACAGTTGAGACATTTGTGTACGAGATCACGCCCAACTCTACACCGGCTGGAACATGGTGAAACATTCGGTACATGGAGCGTCTCAAGTTTCTCCAGCGGTTCTGTAAAAGGAAAGGATTACAAGTCATTAGAGGATATTTTTTTATCGTGGGAAGGGGATCATTATCGATGTATATGTAACTTTTAAGCATACATTTCGATTCATTGTTTGAGTTCGGTCTAGTAAAAAGAGGAACCGTGAGGTTTTGGCGGAATCAAATGAGAAAGTGGTTGATGGGGTGATTGATGAAGATGGTGCTTGTCCAAAAACTTCTCCATTTCTTTCTTTCCTCACGTTTTTGAAATCAGGGTGCTCCCTCATCACTTCCCAAATGCTTTTCCCTCCACATAAAAAGTTATGCTTGGTGGGTGTGGTTCGTATGTGAGTGTTCTTATCACAAAACTCCAACCCCTATTTTGCGAATTTTCCATAAATGTTAAATTTCATATTGCTAATGATAACTATTAGTCCATTAAATCTACTGTAAAGGAGCATAATATACCTGATTGACAAAAGGTAGCGACATCAAAGTTGTCCGAAATTCTTCCTTTGTCATTTCATCATCCGAAGAAGAGGAATGTTGGTTATAATTGCGTAAGGAAGTTGTTCCATTTTCCCCAACAGAAGCAACACTATCGCAATCGCTCCCATTGAAACAACTAGTTCTGTAAAATACAAACATACATAAAGATAAAAACATAACAAAATGATACTTTAGTCTAGCATTCCTTTTCTCCTATCATTACATATAAAATCCCGCAGAAGGAAATTACATGTGCAGTTTTTTCTTCCTCTTTTGCCTTTTTAAACACTAACACACATATAATTACACACATTCCTACAAAAGCAAAAAGAGCAAATTTTTGAGACAGTTCAAATAGAAACCAGTTTCATTCCTAAAAGTTACCTGTTCAGATAGCAAGCTGTCGGAGAAGAAGATCCATTCTGTCCAGAATTATATTCCAAAGGATACTTGTCATCATGTGGGAAGCCGCTTTCATCGAAAACTCCATATCTGTATTTAACCCATTCGCGGACCAAAAGACGAGCTAAAATCATACAAAGACAATGTTTTGTTTTAATTTTCTAAAAAAACCTTTCCCAACAAAAATATCCATAATTGAATGCATATATAAATATTTCAAAGAAGAAAAAAATCCTCTGCACTTGCTGTCTGCTACTGTAAATCATCTGAGCACACAGCCAAAGTTCAACAAGTCATGCAACAACACAAGTTATGAATTCGTGGATTAGACTTCAAAACCTGATTCCTAATTATTGCTTCATTCACAAACGTAAATATAAATACACATATTTATCCTCATCTTTCTCATTTTTTCATCTCCTTCTCTAATAAAAACAGTCATCATCACTGACAACCAAGAGATACAGAGGTTTCGCCATCACACCGTCATATTGCAAATACAAGAGAGTAAAACTTGTAATCAAAATATGTATGAGGATGAATTCCAACCTTTTTTAACTCGAACTAGCTAGTCTAACATTTTGTAAACGAGTGGTGAACATGCAACCCAAGCAGCGTAGCGTAACACCTCGTCACAACTTACAAGAGTCAGATGAGAACCGGGATGCAAAAAAAACAGATTCCTCTGGGATAAATTGTGAGGTTGAAAAGGAAACGATTTTTTAACTGGGCAGCTCCTCTACCCTGCCCATTTTATTAGGGGCTGCAATCCATCACCGTGTTTTTGCTATGGTCATATATATGTATATACAAGAAATCTTGGATTTTTCTTGGTTTTACCAACTTGTTCCTATCACAAGAAAAATATGAGGGGATAAAGTCAGGAGCAAAAGTGGAGACTTGTGTTGTACGCCAACAGACTATCAAAACTGTTGAATTGGCAGAAGTGTATCAAATAGCAGAAATGAAATGAAATATAATTGCTCATTCTTCTTAGGAGAGAAAAACCGGTTCATTGAACCGAGGTGGAAGAGATAAAATAAGTAGCAGTGTGGCAGTGATGACTCTAGTCGGGATTGTCAAAACAGAGTTTAAAGAGGATTTTCAGGTTTCTCTATTTCCAAGACAAGTGCGACAGTTGGCGAGCTGATGAAATGAAACATGTCGAAAAAAGATGCGGATTAGCAAGCTAGATCTGGACTTTTGGAGTTGAAGAGGAGGAAGTTTGAAGCGGTTATCGACACTTTCCTTGTCTGAGCATAAAATGTTGCGAAAAAATGTATTCTTTGAAAAATAAAAGTTTTTGATCTCTAGAAAAAGTTTTTGTTTGGTAGAGATAAATTGGGCTGGTGTACTGGCATTAATTATTCTGAATGATGGATGCTTATTCTTGAGATGCCAGATCCCGTATAATAATTAACTCGTGGAAATGTCAGGATTTAAATCTCTGCATTGCACACGACGTGCGTGTACAGATCCAATATTTTGGTTTGATTGTTATAATGTTGGTATGAGCGGCACTAAGCAGGGCATCAAGTGGTGCGGTATCATGTCATAAAGAATAGACATGACATGATAATCATGATGTCATAATCGTAGTTGTAAATTAATATGACTTGTCGGACAATCCTTCCTTTTCAGTATGCAGGCAGACACGTGGCGCTGGTTTCAAGGAACCTTATTACTTTGTCGTTGAAGAGCTGTACACGGGCGCAACAGATCATAAAATTCATTATGAGATCGTGAGCTGCTCATTATAAGCACAAACAGAGTTGTCTGAGGTTTTACATATTTGAACGAGGAAGTTATACGGATAGAACCTTCTTTTCAAAATTCGTTTATGCACTGAAAAGTCTAAACAACATAAATGGCTAAAATCCATGGTCTAAAGTATGTAGTTTCAACGCCGATCTTAAACTAAAACGTAATAAGCAATTTGTATAATTAGGAAGATTGGAAAAAACTGTAGTAGTCGAGTTCACAGATAAAGATAAGTACTTGAGTGGAAATCATATATTTAAAAAAAATACCTTTAAGATCACCGTCAGTTCCGAGAATACCGGTGGTCAAGAAAGATACTGGAATTGAAATCTTTTTCCCTGGCACACCACAACCCCCATACTGCAATGTCCATGGGCGATCGATATACACGGGATGGTCGGTTGTCACATGAATGTCAGCTATGCTCTGTGCGTGATGCGTTGCCGATGATGATACAGACGCTGCGGTTAACAGCTCTTCCACTGGGAATAAGAAGCGAGACGAGCCCTGATATGCTCCCGTGCAGTTGACATTAGCCCAACTCGGTGGAAGCAGAATAGATATTTGACGGAAGTAAGTTTGTCCCTTGGTAGCTTTGAACAAATAGTCGGATGTTCGACTCAACAATTCCTGTGAAAAAGAAACGAAAAACATGATTAAGTTTACCAGAAACATTTAATTTAATGAGATGAAGCAATTGATATTGAGAAGAAATTGTAGAGAAGAGTACTTCAGCAACTGAGCCGTTATTCCGGCGGTTGTGGGTTTTTTTTGGTTTGGTAATGCAATCGCACAGAAAAAAGGGAATTTCTCAACTGTAAAATTAATCGGTTTTTCTCGTATTATCCTCAAAAGTCCGATGATACATTGTGCCGAGTGTGTACACAGACCTACTTGTCCAATTTATTATTATTTTCTTTTCAAAGACGGCTTTCATTCCGAATCCCCAATAAAGCTCGGAGATTTACACACGCGATTCGTTACACTTTTAAAATCCTTTGTGGACGGTGGACGTGATGCTTGGTTATCAAAATGGAGGCTCCTCCACATTTTTAGGATTTCATATCGCTCAACATACAAGAAGCCTTTTCTGATGATGATGACATGATGCGTGTGCATTGTGTAAGTTTGTAGTGGACAAATTGGCCTTTTTTGTAGTGACCGTGACTCAGGCATTTATTTTTACAAACCAATCCTTTACTTAAGCATTAAACAGGCTCTCATGGATTTTTTAAAGAGAATGCCTCTCTGCCACATGATGCCATTTGACAAGAATAAATCACCTGCTGGCTTCCAACTACAAGATTATTTTGTAAAAGATCCCACTACAACATACACACCAACTCTTTTCATTCTTCTAATTCCTTCTACAAACTTCACTCACACAAGGAGCAGTTTTGTATATGCAGATCTGCCCAATAAAATCCAATAGGTTACGGAACGAAAAGCCTAAGCTTGTATCACCTTCCTTCATCATCTTCATCGTACAGCTCTCCTCATCACTCATGTTATAAAGGAAAGACGCCTTGATCATTTTACAAAGAGGATGATGCGCTGGTGAAATTTGTATGAAATTTTTACAAGTCATCTTCCAAATCCTTATTTGCCTCTTCAACCCCTATAAAAAGTCCTACAGACTGTGTAGCAATATCAAACTCTGAAGTTTAAATTTTTTTCAAAGACTCATTTATCCCATACCTCAATTTCCCCATCATCATCACTCCTCAACTTATACGCATTTTTTACCCCTTTCTTCCCCCATTTCATCACGCTGTAGGTTAACTCCTTACCAGATAAACGATATACCTCAAGCCTAGTGACATTGTGACTGGGATTTTTTTCTTTCTCTCTCCTCATTTCAAACTTTTGTGATTTATCATTTCCTTTTTTGTCTCTTGCATCCACATCCCTGTACGTGCCAAATGACCGCGGGAGGGGATCAAAAATGCCAATAGAGTCCACAATTGGAAACTCATTTATTCCATGCTTCCTCAATAAACCTTGCAATCTCATCGCTTTTACCTGTTCAACATATTCAACAAATCTTTCAAAAAAAACAATCCTGAATTCACACGAGGATCAAAAACTGCCCAAAATCCTACAGCCATCTGTTGTTGTCCTACAAAATACCCCTCAAACAATGCAAACCCTGTGTCACCAAGAAGTTTCATCGATTTATTCATGCTTTCTTTATTTAGGCATCTGTTCCTCACCACCAGAGGAAAAAAGTAGAGCGTCAAAAGAGGAAAACACACGGACTTCCTTAAGGAGAAGAATGACCAACAGAAAAATGGATTCCTTTTTTAGGCTAAATCTGGCAAAAGTGTTTATCCTCACGGAACCACGTTCAGGTTCCTGACTTCACTTCACTTTCCCATCTTTAGCGAGAGTCGATTGTATCAATCAAAAAGACCAACCTCCT